>PVKC010000737.1:0-60117 GCA_004027635.1 Crocidura indochinensis
TTGACAAGGTTCAACACCCATTCTTGATGAAAACTCTCAGCAAGATAGGAATAAAAGGAACATTTCTCAATATAGTTAAGGCCATCTACCACAAGCCAGGGGCAAATATTATCCTCAATGGAGAAAAACTAAAAGCCTTCCCTCTAAATTCTGGTACAAGACAAGGCTGTCCTCTCTCACCACTCCTATTCAACATAGTACTGGAAGTACTTACTATAGCGATTAGGCAAGAAAAAGATATCAAGGGAATCCAGATAGGAAAGGAAGAAGTCAAGCTCTCACTGTTTGCAGATGACATGATGCTATACTTAGAAAACCCTAAAGACTCTACCAAAAAGCTTCTAAAAATAATAGATTCATCTAGCAAGGTGGCAAAATTAACACATAAAAATCAATGGCCTTTTTATACACTAATAATGATAGGGAAAAAAATAGACATTAAGAGAACAATCCCATTAACATTAGTGCCACACAAACTCAAATATCTTGGAATCAACTTGACTAAAAATGTGAAGGATCTATACATAGAAAACTATAAAACACTGCTCCAAGAAATAAGAGAGGACACACAGAAATGGAAACATATAACCTGCTCATGGATTGGCAGGATCAACATCATTAAAATGGCAATTCTTCCAAAAGCATTGTACAGATTTAATAGGATTCCTCTAAAGATACCCATGACATTCTTCAAAGAATTGGATCAAACACTTCTGAAATTCATTTGGAACAATAAACAACCTCAAATAGCTAAAGCACTCCTTGGGAAAAGGAATTGGGAGGCATCACTTTCCCAAATTTTAAACTGTATTACAAAGCAATAATTATCAAAATAACATGGCATTGGAATAAAGACAGACCCTCAGATCAGTGGAATAGTGAGTACTCAGAAAATGTTCCTCAGACATATAATCACCTAGTTTTTGATAAAGGAGCAACAAATCCTCAATGGAGCAAGGAAGGCCTATTCAACAAGTGGTGTTGGCACAACTGGTTAGCCACTTGCAAAAAAGTGAACTCAGAACCCCAGCTAACACCATGTACAAAGGTAAAATCCAAATGGATTAAAGACCTTTATATCAGATATGAAACTATAAGGTATATAGAACAACATGTAGGTGAAACATTCCATGGCATTGAGACTAAAGGCATCTTTAAGGAGGAGACAGCACTCTCCAAACAAGTGGAAGCCAGAGATAAACAGATGGGACTATATTAAGCTGAGAAGCTTCTGCATCTCAAAGGAGATAGTGCCCAGAATACAAAGGCCACCCACTGAGTGGGAGAAATTATTCACTCAATACTCATCAGATAAAGGATTAATATCCAAAATCTATAAGGTACTGACAGAACTATACAAGAAAAAACATGTAACCCCATCAAAAAATGGGGAGAAGAAATGAACAGACACTTTATAAAAGAAGAAAGGCAAATGGCCAAAAAGCACATGAAAAGATGCTCAACATCACTAATCATCAGGGAGAAGCAAATCAAAACTACTATGAACTATACCACTCCTAGGAAAATATCCAAGGAACACAAAAATACAATACAAAAATCCCTCCCTTATACCTATATTCATTGCAGCACTATTTACAATAGCCAGACTCTGGAAACAACCAAGATGCCCTTCAACAGATGAGTGGCTAAAGAAACTGTGGTACATAAACACAATGGAATACTATGCAGCCATCAGGAGAGATGGAGTCATGAAATCTTCCTATACATGGATGTACATGGAATCTATTATGCTGAATGAAGTAAGTCAGAGAGGGAGAGAGAAAGACACAGAATGGTTTCACTCATCTATGGGTTTTGAGAAAAATGAAAGACATTTTTAACAGTATCTCAGAGACAAGAGAGATGAGGGCTGGTAGGTGCAGCTCAAGACATGAAGCTCACCACATAGAGTGATGATTGCAGTGGGAGAGATGACTACACTGAAAACTATCATAATAATTGTGAATGAATGAGGGAAGTGGAAAGCCTGTCCTGAGTACATGTGTGGGGGGGTGTGGGGAGGAGGGAGATCTGGGAAATTGGTGGTGGGAATGTTGCACTGGTGAAGGGGGGGTTCTTTACATGACTTTAATCATACAACTATACTCATATTTGTAAACACAGTGTTTAAATAAAGATAATTATTAAAAAAAAAAAACAGGCCCATGATGTGAAGCTTACCAGAAAGATTGGTGAGTGCAGCTAAAGAAATAACTACACTAACAACTATCATGACAATGGTATTGAGTGATAGAAATAGAATGCCTATCTTGAAGACAGGCATGGGGTAGGGAGAAAAGGGATGGGGGGGGGCATTAGTGGTGGGAATTTTGCACTGGTGAAGGGGGGTGTCCTTTTTTATGACAGAAACCCAACTAAAAACATGTTTATAACCATGGTGCCTAAAGATATTAATAAACAAAAATTCATATTTTCCAGTTATCCTTGAATTAAATTTCTTATCTGTTGACTGAATATTTGAGAAATAAATTCAGAGAAAATAAACTCATTATTTTTAGTAATTCATATCTGAAATGCACATAGTATACATTTTTTATTTTCGGCCACCTGGTGACACTCAGGGGTTACTCTTGGCTATGTGCTCAGAAATTGCTCCTGGCTTGGGGAACCAAATGGGATACTGGGGGATCAAACTTCAGTTCATCTTAGGCTAGCATACACAAGGTAACACCTTACATTTGTGCCACCGCTCCGGCCCCACATAGTATAATTTATATAGTATATAATTCTAATCAGGGTTGACAATAAAACTATTCTGTTCCCAGAGTCTGGATATTGGCTTTGATAATTAAAGTGTATAAATATAAAAATAGCAAATATTATCAGAGCAAAAATATGCATCCAACAATCAGAGTACAGACAGAACCCAAAAAGCACTAACTACATTGTTTCTGAGTATTACAAACCACTGAGTGGAAGCTAGAGAGCTCATATAGAGATCAGAGTGAGGCCATACTCTAGAGATTTTTTAAAAATTTAAAAAAGGAGATATAGCATGGAGGTAAGGCATTTGCCTTACATGCAGAAGGTCAATAGTTTGTATCCCGGCATCCCATAAGGTCCCCTGAGCCTGCCAGAAGCGATTTCTAAGCATAGAGCCAGGAATAACTCCTGAGCACTGCTGGGTTTGACCTAAAAACCAAAAAATAAAATAAAATAAAATTCATTATGGAAGTGACTCCATGGGGTATTTCAGAATAGAGATTTTAGGAGTGCTGATTTCTCAACATCAAAGTAGCACTCAGATTCTCATCAAATCTGGTCACTTTCAATTCAAAGTTAAATTGCAACTTTGTTAGCAGCTGGAATTTATATAATGGAATAATTATAATTAATTAATTATACCACTATTCTAAAATAGCTTTGGAGAAAACAACAATAATGAATAAACACATCAAATATTTTTACACATAAAGTATTAAAACTATTAAGATCAGTATTGTCAAATATATAGAATTTCATAGAAGTTGAAGAAAATATCACTTAAATCTAGCTATAATTATCCTACAGGCAGGGATTAGTAACTTCACAGTACTGATAGCAAAAACTGGCTTGTTTCTGGCCAGCATTCAGATGCTGTCCAGGACTTCAGGGGACTAAATTCAGCTGCTGGTCTCAGGGTAGTAGATGAGCCAGATATGACTGATGTACAGAATTTGTTCGCATCTACATATGCAAGAGAGTGATATAAGCACCTTCATTTTGTCAAAACAGATCTGAAAACAGTTAAGAGGAAAGTATTATCAAAGAATAATTATCTAATATATAAAGCATAATTCTGATTACTGGAGAAAGCTATGGAAAATGTATAATTTTAAATATCAAAGTAATGTTAGTTGAGACTTAATTCACTAGTAAAAGTAGTTTCTGTTGTTGTTTTTAACTCCCCAAAATGAAAGACAAATCCAACTACTATGCTAAGCTAGAAATAAGGTCTGTGCAAGCACTGCAAAAGTGAGTCTCCTTCTTTAATGCTGATCTCTAACTCTAATCCTAGCTTCATGATGTGCCTCAATGGAATAACATTTGTGGTGCCCCTCTTCTGACCCAGAATCACATGGCCTCTGAGCACCACAGGTGTACCTGTATCACCTCACAGCAACACAGTCCTGACTATAACATTCATTTTGTAAACAGTTACAAACAACCCTTTATATCAAAAGTATGACCTATTCAAATATTCCACAGAAGGTTAGCCTAGAAACTCAACTTGATATCATTACCCATGATAAGGAACTTTGATTTGATAGAACAAGCTGGAGACAAAAGGTGAATAAAACTCTCAAGTTAATTTTATATATTTTAATCATTTAGGTAATACAACTGTGAACCAGTTTAACTTATTGCTGTTTAATCCATTATTCATTAATATATTATTAATAACTTAATCAACTCACTGCACTTGAGCAAAGATTTAACAAATCTGAAAACTCAACAGGCATATTATCTCATGAAAAGATAGATGTTTCATTTCTAAAGAGCCTTTTTAGGGGCTGATATAAAATGTTAAACTAATTTATAACATTGGTTTTTGATTCTTCTGAGAGTCCCAGAGCATGTATAACTACTGTAGAAATCAAGAAAATGCGAGTCAGGTTGAATGTCCCCTCCTGATACAACAGCTTTCTTTGTGCTTAAAGTTGTGGACACTGTTAACAATATTGACATATTTTATTATTAGCACTCCTACTATTGCTAATTCAATAGATGTGAATTACTCAAGTTATTTTGCAGCAATACAAACACATACGTACAAATAATACATGTTTTCAACATCAAAACTTCCAGGAAGCTTTTCTATTGTTAAAATCAAGAGAAAAATATAGTTTTTCAATTGAAGGGTGACAATATGAAGGCAAAAATTAAATAAAAACACCTTCAACTACACTCTTTAAACTTATTCAATACATGTTTAATTGATCATACACGACTCTAATTAATCTTATAAACCCAAAATGGCAGTATTTCATCAAGAGTATTCTTTTTCTCTAGCACTACAAATTAAAGAAATGTTGTGGTTAAATGAAATGTGGGATAGAGGGCCAAGCAAATAATTATGACCAAGTTAGGAATAGTGTTAAAGTTTAATTCAGTGTCAAGAATCTATCTCTGTGGCATTTCAAAAGATTTACGCTGCAGAAAATAATACTGTTTTCATCTTTTCAGAAGTCACTTTTTATTGATAAGATTGTATTTTCATTTGGGAAAAAAAAAAGTGCCTTGCCTCTGGCTTAATTCTGTGAGATTTTTCAGAAAAGCGTCATTCTTTCTAAACAAGGGTAGATGTTGAAAAACTTGCCAGTTGGAGCTTTTGTTTTATAAAGTTAAAATATCATATTTCGCTAATGGAAACAAAAATATCATTAACATTCAGCAAAAAATTGAGTTCTTTCAAAAATTAAATTGACTTTGTCATATATCTCAGTAAGCTAACTCCTATTTATTCTTAACATGATGAATATAAAAATATCTAAAAATGGGAGGCCAGGGGCAGTGGAGCAAGCAGAAAGGTGTCTGCCTTTCCCACATTAGCCAAAGATGGACCACCGTTTGATCCCAGTGTCCCAAATGGTCCCCCAAACCAGGAGCGATTTCTCAGCACATAGCCAGGAGTAACCCCTGAGCCTCACCGGGTGTGGCCCAAAAACAAAACAAAGCAAAACAAAAGTCTACAAAAGATCCAGATGAATGTGGCTTTAATCAAAATTATGGAAACCAGGGCAGAAATGACAGTACAGTGAGTAAGGTGCGTGCCTTACATACAGCCAGCTTGGACTCCAGCCCTGACACATCATGTGGTTCCCTGAGCCCTGCCAAAAGTTATCCTGAGCACTGAGTAATCCATAAGTGCCTATTGCTGCTCCCGCCAAAAGGCAAATCAAAGAAAGTACAATATCTATAACAAATGATTAAGGGAGTTATGACAAATATATAAGATATTAGATAATAAAACTAAATCAAGCTGCACATATATTTTGCCACTATTAATGAAACAGGAGGGCACCATACCTAGTGTAGTCAGCCAGAAGTAGAGGAACAAACACAGAATGATTGCTCTCATGTGTGGTATAAATAAAAAATATGGATATAATAAATGGTCAAACTCTAGAGAAACTGAGAACTGCCTTATTATGATACTAAATTTACCAGGGCCAGAGGTATGGAGACTTAAAGGTCACTTAAGAACACTGGTAGAGGTAAGCAGACAATTCTGTGAGGGGTATGATGTTAGAACTTTACATGCATGAAACCCTTATATAAACAATATTATAAATCACAGCTTTTTGAAGAAAAAATAAGCAACATATGCAATATATAGATCCATCTCAAAAATCTGTTAATAGAAGACAAACACACCTTACATACTTTATGAATATATACATTTAACCTTGCCACACCAGCATTCCTTCCTTTGTTTTTTTTCTTTTTCCTTTTTCCTTCTTTTTTTTCTTTATTTTCTTTCTTTTTCACTCTTGTGATTATTACTTCGTTATTTTGTTGTTGTTGTTGCTGGGTGTTATTTATTTTGGGGGTATTTATTGTTTTTGTTTTGCTTTTTTACTGTTGTTTGTTGGGGTTTTTGTTATGTTTTTCTTTTTCTTTTTCCCCAGCAGAACCACACAACTTGAGTCACTTTGTTCTGCCTCATGAATTGAGGGGGAAATAAAACGAATGACAGTACCATGACCAAAAAGCCGTATGAACATTGAGTTGAAATAAAAAATGATCAGACTTAAACAGCAAAACCAAAGTCAACAACATAATCGATACCCTACACACAGAGGGAAACAGTTATACTTGCACTTGGGTGGGGTAGGGGGGCAAAGGAGGGAGATATGGGAAACATGCTGGGAAAAGGGGTAGAGGGAGGACAATCCTGATGGTGGGAATAGCCCTGATTAATTGTCACGATGTACCTTAAATGTTACTGTGAAAGATTTGTTATTCACTTTTGGTCACAATAAAAATTATTTAAAAAAATAAAAAGTAATTAAAAAACACACCTTACATACTTTATGACTATATACATTTAACTATATAATACACACAGTTCAACTGCTCATCATTATAGAAAAAAATGGAAACAGGAGTGGGTAAATGACCAACCAATTGCCAAAGTTCACTTTATTTTTTTTATAAAATCTTAATTTAAGCACCTACTTTTTAAACAAGTCCTCTGAGCAAAGTCAATCCTGTCTTTGGTCTGACTCGCTCACTTATAGCAAGATCCATACTAGGTAAATTGAGCAGGAATTCCCCCACTATTGATATCTTAATACCATGGCATTACAAGGTAAATTGAGCCTAAATAACAGTGCCAGTGAATTTACATCTTTGTTATATATCCTCTACTACTCTGGTCTTATGACCTGTGTCATAATAAAATGCCCACTGGCCTTTGTAATGGGAGTTAAACATGACCTTTATTCTGATTGTGACACTTGACAGCTATTATAGTAGCTGTAAATAAAATCTTCATGACTATTTTAACATGTCAGTATATTTTCTTGAACAAAACAAGTATCCAGAAGGATCTAGATAAAATAGAAACAGCACAAGATCATTTAGATTACAGGTAGCCTGCTAGATTTTCACCTTTTAAAATAATTCCACTAATTGTGTGCACTCTAGGCTAGAGATTCTTTTTTTATTAATTTTTATTTTATTAATTTCATAGTTGAATTTCAGATATACAGTGAATCAGAACTATTCCCTCCATATTCCTCTCTCCACCAATGTTCCCATTGTGCATCCTATACTATCAAACTTTTCTCCCTGGCCTGCCAGTATAACAAGACTATTTAAGTTTAGATTGTTAAATTTTAGGTATCTTGATTTTATTGTTGTTGACTTCGGCTTGAATATTTAGTTTTGTCTTTATTTTACTTCACCAATGCACCTGAGACTACTTGGTCCAGGTCCCCATTCTTTCTTTTTTCTTCTCTTTAATTTTATAAGAAAAATGCAGAAATATGAGATTAAACAAAGTAACATGTGCCATAAGGTTATATGAAAATGTATATATTTAAACACCTTGAGTACAAATATGATTATAGTTGGGTTTCAGTCATGTAAAGAATACCCCCCTTCATCCGTGAAACATTCCCATCACCAATGATCCAAATCTCTCATCCCATCCTCATCTGTACTCTAGACAGTGTTTCTATTTTCCTTATTCATTCGCATTGTTATGATAGTTCTCAGTGTAGTTATTTCTCTAGCTGCATTCATCACTCTTTGTGATGAGCTTCATGCAGTGAGCTGGATCTTCCAGCACTCCTCTCTTTTGTCTCTGAGAATTACTGCAAAAATGTATAAAAGCTCTTCTTAATCATGGTTTTTGCAGTCAGGTTTCATTAATAAGATATCTTGGATTTTGAATAGACCCTTAGTTAAAACCAAGGTGTCACAGATCATCTTCTGGTTTCATCTCACTATTAGGTGGTGATGTAGGGAAATGTGCCCTGAAAGCATGTTATGTTATTTCTAAGTATCAGGTGTCATATGAACACACTCTGAAGCAAGTTAGTGTGAGGACAGCATTAGGACCTTTCCCAGTATAAGTTCAATTTCTGGTGCTAGTACAGAAAACCATGCTGTCCCAAAGATGAGATCCAAGGTTCGGGGATGAATGGCCAATGTCCAATAGACTGAAACCTAAGTCGATTCATGTGACAAATGTTTAGGGTGAAAGACCCATGCAATATAAAATGTATAAGTTCCTACTCATATGAGTCCCTATCCATATTCTTTCTATACATAAGATTTCTCCATTTTAATATTCCTATGCAGAAAGGAACAATGACACAGGATACTGCTGGTGGTGCAATGGGGGCAAAAGATGACAACTTAATCCCTATAATCTGGTTGTAACATAAATTCACAAATTTGTGTGTCATCCTTGCTCAGGGGCCATGGTAATCTCTGTATCATTCCAATTTTAGTATATGTGCTGCCGAAGCGAGCACACGGTCAGAACCCAAAAGAAATTTACCTACTAGAATTTCCTACTAAATAATTCAAGAAAGGTCTGGCGGAAAACTAGATCAACATAAGGATATACACAGAAAGATTATATCTATTAAGGAAATACATCTAAACAAATATATGAAGGAAATATTCATATCTCTTTTAAGTATTTTGAAATTGTCTGGGGAGGGGGAGATAAAATCCAGAGCACAGTGTTAGCCTGTGACATGATCTTATGGAGTGTGAAAAATAACTTTCAGCAGTCATAGATCAGGAAATGTCCTCAAGTTCAGGGTCTCTTAAAAGCCCAATCCATTAGTGATTAACACTCCATAGCAAAAGGAGGTGTGAGAAAAGGGGTCCAATGATAGCAAATTAACAGGAGCATTGGCAACAGCCTCTTCCTGGATGAAGACATAGCAGGTTGGAAAGCTGTCTTTTCACTTTAGGAGCTGATTGACAGCTGGTTGTCATAGGGGGAACATTTCAGTAACTGAGGAGATAAGAACTAAGAATAAGCATAGCACTGGAAGTACTCGCTATAGCGATTAGGCAAGAAAAAGATATCAAGGAAATACAGATAGGAAAGGAAGAAGTCAAACTCTCACTTTTTGCAGATGACATGATAGTCTACTTAGAAAACCCTAAAGACTCTACCAAAAAGCTTCTAGAAACAATAGACTCATATAGCAAGGTGGCAGGTTACAAAATCAACACACAGAAATCAATGGCCTTTCTATACACCAATAGTAATAAGGAAGAAATGGACATTAAAAAAACAACCCCATTCACATTAGTGCCACACAAACTCAAATATCTTGGAATCAACTTGACTAAAAATGTGAAGGACCTATACAAAGAAAACTATAAAACTCTGCTCCAGGAAATAAGGGAGGATACGCGGAAATGGAAACACATACACTGCTCATGGATTGGCAGGATTAACATCATCAAAATGGCAATACTACCCAAGGCATTATACAGATTTAATGTGATCCCTCTAAAGATCTCCACGACATTCTTCAAAGAAGTGGATCAGGCACTTTTGAAATTCATTTGAAACAATAAACACCCTAGAATAGCAAAAGCAATGATTGGGAAAAAGAACATGTGAGGAATTACTTTCCCCAATTTCAAACTTTACGACAAAGCAACAGTTATCAAAACAGCATGGTATTGGAATAAGGACAGGCCCTCAGATCAGTGGAATGGGTTTGAATACTCAGAAAATGTTCCCCAGACATACACTCACTTAATTTTTGATAACGGAGCAAGAAATCCTAAATGGAGCAAAGAAAGCCTCTTCAACCAGTGGTGTTGGTACAACTGGCTAGTCACTTGCAAAAAATTGAACTTAGACCCCCCCAGCTTACAACATGTATGAAGATGAAATCCAAATGGATGAAAGACCTTGATATCAAACCTGAAACCATAAGATATATAGAACAACACGTAGGCAAAACACTCCAGGACATTGAGACTACAAGCATATTCAAGGAGGAAAATGCACTCTCCAAGCAGGTGAAAGCAGATATTAACAGATGGGAATATATTAAGCTGAGAAGCTTCTGCACCTCAAAGGAAATAACGCCCAGGATACAAAGGCCACCCACTGAGTGGGAGAAATTATTCACCCAATACCTATAAGATAAGGGGCTAACTTCCAAAATATACAAGGCACTGACAGAACTTTACAAGAAAAAAAAACATCTAATCCCATCAAAAAATGGGGAGAAGAAATGGACAGAAACTTTGACAAAGAAGAAATACAAATGGCCAAAAGACACATGAAAAAATGCTCCACATCACTAATCATCAGGGAGATGCAATTCAAAACAACTATGAGGTACCACCTCACACCACCACAGAGAATGGCACACATCACAAAGAATGAGAACAAACAGTGTTGGCGGGATGTGGAGAGAAAGGAACTGCTGGTGGGAATGACGTGTAGTTCAACCTTTATGGAAAGCGATATGGAGATTCATCCAGAAACTGGAAATCGAGCTCCAATACGATCCAGCTATACCACTCCTAGGAATATACCCTAGGAACACAAAAATGTAGTACAAAACCCCCTTCCTTACACCTATATTCATTGCAGCACTATTTACCATAGCAAGACTCTGGAAACAACCAAGATGCCCTTCAACAGACGAATGGCTAAAGAAACTGTGGTACATATACACAATGGAATATTATGCAGCTGTCAGGAGAGATGGAGTCATGAAATTTTCATACACATGGATGTACATGGAATATATCATGCTGAGTGAAATAAGTCAGAGAGAGAGTGAAAGAAAAACGCAGAATGGTATCACTCATCTATGGGTTTTAAGAAAAATTAAAGCCATTCCTGCAATAATAATTTTCAGACACAAAAGAGAAAAGAGCTTGAAGTTCCAACTCACCTCAGGAAACTCACCACAAAGAGTGATGAGTTTAGTTAGAGAAATAACTACATTTTGAACTGTCCTAATAATGAGGGAAATGGAGAGCCTGTCTAGAGTACAGGCGGGGGGTGGGTGGGGAGGAGGGAGATTTGGGACAATGGTGATGGGAACGTTGCACTGGTGATGGGTGGTGTTCTTTACATGACTGAAACCCAAACACAATTATGTATGTAATCAAGGTGTTTACATAAAATATAAAAAAAAAGAAAAAAAAAGAACTAAGATTAAAAAGGGTTAAAAAGGGTGAAATAACAGTCATGGGTGAGAGAGTAAAAGTATTAAATGGATTTGTAAAGTGATAAGCAGGTGAGGAGGAAAAGGAAAGAAATAACAGAGGGAATGACTATATACAACATAGACATACATTATGTACCTTACAAGCAGACATTAGACAGACAGGTGGCCAAAACAGACATTCGTGCACACTCAGAGACAGACAATAAGTATCGATCCATAGGTTGCAACTGAAAAACTGACTCAGGTGGAATGGTCCAAGACACTTAAAAAGTATTTAGCTGACAAGTCAGATTAAAAGCTTTTCTATTTCCACCTAGACGTATTATAATTGGTAAATGTAAAACATTACTGAAGAAAGGCTTCCCGGGTTATATTGTGCATACAGCATTCTTAAAACAATCATAATATTCAAATCTAAAATACTAAGCAATATAATAATGGGCACTGTAAAGGAGTCTACTCCATGAAGTATCATCTAAAGGACCCTGAGAATACTTTCCTGAAAGTAAACTGAAATCATAGAAATTATGGAATAATAGTAAACTAGCTTGAATTGAAAATAAATTGTGGGGCCGGGCGGTGGCGCTGTTGGTAAGGTGCCTGCCTTGCCTGTGCTAACCTAGGACGGACCGCAGTTTGATCTCCCGGTTCCCCATATGGTCGCCCGTGCCTGCCAGGAGCGACTTCTGAGCGAATAGCCAGGAGTAACCCCTGAGTGTCACCGGGTGTGGCCAAAAAAAAAAAAAAAAAAAAGGGAAAATAAATTGCAATAACATAATAAATGAGCAATATAGTAAGAAACCATGGAATACAGGTGTCTATTACAATATTATCTATGAGCATAAACATTGGACCATATTCAGAAGCATAATCAAATGGAAAATAGATTAGAATTCATAACAAGAAATTATTTTAATGAGCACTGTATCTTGAATATATCACTGCAATGCAAATCTAGGGTGATTTAACCTACATGTCCAAGAACCACTGTGTACAAGGTTATTATAGATATATTAAAATTCTTTTAGTGAGCACTTTAGTGGAAATTCATTTCTTCCACATTCATTCTGCACTGGTTTCTGTGGATAAAAGCATTAGAACATTATTATAGACATCGATAAATAGCAATTGATTGAAAATCTGCTCAATCTAAAAAGCTGTATCAGTTGCTGTAGGTCTCTCTGATGTATAGAAGAATATATAAACTTTTGTGCTTCAGATCTTCCACTCAGTTTAGACCATTGCAGTTCTTCATGCAATTATTCTAATTACCACTGACTCAATGATATAAATGATATCATTCTGTATTTAGACTTCAACTTCTGGTTTGCTTCACTTAACGTAATATCTTACATGTCCATACATGTTGCTGCAAATTACATGATCGCACTATTTCTTAGAAATATTCAGTATTCAATTGTATATATGTAGCACATCTTTATGATCTACTTGTTGGATATCTAAAATGACTCCGAATTTTGCCTATTGTACTGAGTGCTGCAATGAGTAGCGGTGTGCATACATTCTTTTGAATAAATGTTTACTGTCCTGAGGATAGATACACAAAAGAGGGATTGCTTGGTCATAGGCCAAGTTAAGTTTGAGTTTACTGAGTACCCTCCATACTGTTTTCCATAGGGGTTGAACCAGGCAGCATATCCACCAGCAGTAAATTGGAGTTTCTTTCTCACCACATCTTGCCAAGAAGAAATTGTTCACAGTATTTTTGATATGTGCCATCATTACTGGTGTAAGATGAAATCTTATTGCTGTATTGATTTTCAGGGGTCCTCAAATTTTTTAAACAGGAGCCCAGTTCACTGTCCCTCAGACCATTGGAGGGCCAGACTATAGTAAAAAGAAAAATTACAAATAAATTCCTATGCACACTGCATACATCTTATTTTAATGTGAAGAAACAAAACAGGAACAAATACAATATGTGGCCCGCGGGCCGTAGTTTGAGGACCACTGAATTTAGATGATGAGTGATGATGAGCAATTTTTCATGAGTCTGTTGGCCATCTGGTGGTTTTCTTTATAGAAGTGTCTGTTCATTTCCTCTCCCCATTATTTATGGGGTTTTTAAGTTTTTTGGAGTTAACTTTTGTTAGTACATTGTATATCCTAGGTATCAAACCTTTATCGTATTTTTGAATGCAAACATGTCTTCCCATTCAACTAGCTGTCTTCTAATATAGCCCATGTTTCTTTTGCCATATAGAAACTTTTTAATTTGATGATTTGATGATTTAATTTATTCATATTTGATATTATAGCTCTTTCCATTAGCATTCTAACATTGAAGACATTTTTGAAGTCTAAGTCTTGGAATGTTCTATGTTTTCCTCAATGAAATTTATGGATTTGGGTCTAATATCAAGGTCTTTAATCCACTTTGAATTGACTTTTGTATAAGGTGTGAAATATGGATTAATATTTAATTTTTTACATGCGGTTATCCAAATTTTCCAACACCATTTTTTAGAGACTGCTTTTATTACATTTCAAGTTCTTGGCTATTTTGACAAAGAATAGTTGAGCATATACTTGTGGGTTTGCCATTGAATATTTTACTTTGACCCCATTGGTATCAAAGTCTGTCTTTGTTCCAATAACATTATGTTTTGATCACTTTTTAGTAGAGCTTCAAATTAGGTAATGAAATGTTTCCCAGTCTCTTGTTTTTTCAATATGGATTTGGCTATCATAGGCCTTTTATGGTTCTACACATAATTGTTATCTAAGTCCTTGAAGAATTTTCTCCAAATTTAAATAGTAATTACATTGAATACATATATATACATATATATATACATATATATATATATAGTTCGAGTAAGATGGCCACTTTGATAATATTGATTTTCCAATCAAAGAGCAGGAAATTTTCTTCCATTTCTTTATATCATCTACAATTTTTTTCTGAAGTGTTTTAAAGTTTTCTTGATATAAGTCTCTCACCTCTCCTGTTAGGTTGATTCCTAGGTATTTGATAGTTTTGCACCCAGTTTCAAATGGGGTAGGATTCTTAATATCTTTTTCTTTTGAGTCATTATTTGTATAATGAAATTCTCTCAAGATGTCTATGATTTCTTGGGGTTTTGTTGTAATCCTCTTTCATTTCTAATCCTATTTATTTAACTAAATTCCCTTTATTTCCTTGTGAGTCTTGCCAATGGTTTGTCTATCTTGTTTATTCTTTCAAAAAATAAAAAGGTCCTGTATCATTAATTCTTTGTTTCTATATTGATGATTCCTTCTCTATTTTTTTATTATCTCTTTTCTTCCACTGTTTATGGGCTCCTTTGCTGTTAGTTTTCCAGATATTTCAAAGTAAGAAATGAATTATAAAACAAGCTAACAAAGTATGGTCATTAGACCTTGCTACAAATAGCTAAACATGCTTCTTAGTTATAAAAACTGCTTGTATCTCAAATATGACCACTAGCTGGAGTTGAACAATAATGGGAAGGAAGTTTGGACTCATCATGAATAACACACAGGCCAAAGTCAGCATGCCTAATATACCAAGCTCAATAAATGGCTTTGATTAGCCTAGCTGGTCTCCACCACAGTGCTATAAAAATTGGTATTTCCATATTATAAATATGGCAAATGGGCCCAGAGAGATAGCATGTAGATAAGGCATTTGCCTTGCATGCCGAAGATCGGTGGTTCGAATTCCAGCATCCCATATGGTCCTCTGAGCCTGCCTGGAGCGATTTCTGAGCATAGAGCCAGAACTAACCCCTGAGTGCTGCTGGATGTGACCCAATCCTCCCCCCACAATTGGCAAAGTAAAGATTAGAGAATGAATTACTTAATGCTATAAAGTCATTAGGATATAGGATAGGGTCTTTCAGCTAAGTGGGTTAAGTACAACTCTAATTACCCTACAAAACAGCAGCATATAAAGTTAAGTACTTATATAGTAAGTGCAAGAAATTATAGTCAATAGAGTCAATATATAAATATATGCATAGCATACTTATTAATCGCTCTACTAATCATATTTCATATTTTCATGCATTATGTATTAAGCTACTATGCTGAGTATAAGATTATTCTAAACAAGATTGTCTACAAGATTCACCCAAGGGAGCTGTATACAAATATAGTACATCATTTGGCATCTACCGTATTTGCTGGTGTATAAGACGACTGGTCGTATAAGACGATCTCCTAATTTTACAGTTAAAACATAGGTTTAGGCCTATATTCGCTGTATAAGACAGAACGTTCCTGTGCTGCAACTGTATGTACCACAGTGAGCCAATCACAACAAACAAAGGTTCAAAAGGTATACTGTAATTGGTGTCTTCTCTGACTCTGGCCCATTTGAGCAGACTTTTGACAATGTAGATGCGGGTACAGAACATTGTCTAATCTGCATGCATCAAAAGCCTGATTGAATTGGCCGAGTTAGGGAGGCGGTCTGAGCAGCCTTGCAGTGAGTGATTGGTGCAGGATGGAGTTGGAAAATTCGTTTCGTGGCAATATCCAGATGATTTTCATTTAGCGGCATATCGAGACGTTTTTCGGGATATACTCAGCGTATAAGATGTCTCCCAATTTTCGGTTGACTTTTTTTCGTTTCAAAAGTCGTCTTATACACTGGCAAATATGGTATATGCAAGCATATGGCATCACTGTGAAATATACTGCAGTGTGAAAGGCATAATCTCTATCTTTAAATGAGCTTAGAATATAATAACTTTAATGTGTCATTAATGATGTTGGTTAAATTCCCATTTGTGACTGAAAGCATATTGAAACTGAATCTTCTAAATCTCAGTGATGTCAAATGTAAATAATAATAATATAATGCCAAATAATTATCATAAATAAATCATTAAAAATAAAAGCAATAATTTAAGATACACTTGAATATAGATTCAACATTTACATAAATATTTAAATATTTTATAATAAGGATTTACTGTTATAATGTCTTACCATCTATTATTAACTAAATATAGTATATAGTATTAAATATCTCATCATAAAATATAAAATTAAAATAAAAAATAACAAAACACAAAATTTTAATTAAAATAAATTAAAATTTAATTAAAATTATTATGTATTTTGGACTGCATCCCGTAGTGCTTAGTAGTTGCTCTTGGCTATGTACTCAGGAATTACTACTGACTGTTTAGAGGACCATTTGGGATGCTGGGGATTACATCTGGCTTGACCTTCTACAAGGCAATTGCACTTCCTACTACATTATTGCTCTGGCCTTAAATTGTAGCTATTTTTCAAAGAATCCCAATAAATCTTATAAGTGTCCTAATTATTTCATGAATGTGTTTTATAGGTATTTCCTTTCAGAAAAAAAGCACTACATACCACTTCACCCCATTTGAGTTGCCACTGTCATACCTAAACTTTTTTTTTTTTTTTTTTTTTGGTTTTTGGGCCACACCCGGCAGTGCTCAGGGGTTACTTCTGGCTGTCTGCTCAGAAATAGCTCCTGGCAGGCACGGGGAACCATATGGGACACCAGGAGTCGAACCAACCACCTTTGGTCCTGGATCGGCTGCTTGCAAGGCAAACACCGCTGTGCTATCTCTCTTGGCCCTCTAAAAAAGAACTACTCTCCCTCTTTTTTAGTGAATAAATAGAATATTGTTTATGGACTCTAAAAAAACCTACGTTGAGAACTGTATAGAGTACAGGCAGGGGTGGGTGGACAGGAGGGAGATTTGGGACATTGGCGATGGGAATGTTGCACTGGTGAAGGGGGTTGCTCTTTACATGACTGAAACCCAAACTACAATCATATTTGCAATCAAGATGTTTAAATAAAGATATTAAAAAATAAAAAAGAACTTTTTAACAAATGATTTATGTTATTAAAGAGCTATAATTTAGAAAGTTACTGATAATTGATTTTTAGGCACATAATATTTCAACACCAATAAAACAATGGTGTAAAGTCCCATCCCTCCTCCTCCTTCCCTTATCCCCTGCATACCACCTTGACAGGTGCATGGCAAAGTTCAGTGATTGCAGCTTAGATTGCATGCTTTCAGTGTCGTTGAGTCTGTACTCCAAGACGTACAGTTATACTGCTCTGCCAATCACCACTAACAAAGTCTTGACCCCTATTCCTCGATTACTTCCATTTCTTCTCTTCCTTCCCTTCTTGATTTCTTTTCTTCTATGTTCTTCTCCTCCCTAAGTTCAGTGTCAAAGGTAAACTAGGCACCCCCACCTTAACTACAATATATTTTCTTGTCCAGTTAATGTATTATATACCAAAGATAAGTGAATATGTCTTTGCCTTTCATCTTCTGACTCGCTTCACTCAAAATGATATTTTCCAATTCCAACCAGTCTCAACAAATTACCTGATTTCATTGTTCCTTGCAGCTGCAGAGTATTCCATTATTTGTGTGTTTATCATCATAATCCATTCATCTGTCATTGAACACCTAGGTTGACTCCATGTCTTAGCAATTGTACTCACTGCAGTAATAAATAATTGTGTGCAAATATACTTTTGAATGATTTTTTTTTGGTTTTTCGGGCCACACCCGTTTGATGCTCAAGGGTTACTCCTGGTTAAGTGCTCAGAAATTGCCTCTGGTTTGGGGGAACCATATGGGACGCCAGGGACCCAACTGCTATCCTTCCTTGGCTAGCGCTTGCAAGGCAGTCACCTTTCTTCTAGCACCACTTCGCCAGCCCCTGAATGAATTTTTAATGTCCTGAAGACACATATCCAAAAGTAGAATTGCTGGAATTGGCAGCTCAATTCTAAATTTACTGAGACCTCTTCATACTGTAATCCGCAGGTATTGAACCAGAAAACATTCCCACCAGCAGGGGATGAGAGTTCCTTTTTAATATTTAATTTTATTTTCCAAGGTTTGATAAACTTCATTTTAATTATAAACCGTAGAATGCTGTAGGTACTAGGTAAACAAATTACTCAATTACTGCCTTCCTGAATATATTCTGTCAGCATGCAATTTAAAACAGCTTCATGATATTTTCTCCATAATTTTATTTTAATAAATCTATATCAATATAAAATAACACTTCACATAGCCTATAACTGAAGATACACAAAGAATGATGGATATGATTTTAAAGCTATATAAATAAGTTAAAACAAAATAAAGAATACAAATTTATAACATATTCCTCGTATTTAGGTCTGGCTTAAGACTGGCTTTCATTTGAGCAAATTTTGGTTCTACACCTGTTGGTACTCAAGCCTTACTTCTGGCCCTGTATCCAGGAAATACTCATTTAGCTCAGAATATACAGTATCAGTTTTCAAACCCAAGTTGGCCAGGGTCAAGTCATGCACCTAAATGGTTTTAATCTCTGTCCCAAATTCTAGCAATGTTAATTAACTTTAGAAATCAGCTAACAATAAATAATTGTTTCTTTTTACATGACTAAGATTAAGGCAATTTGAGTAGGTATTATTCTAATACTATATTCATTTTTATTATTTCAACCCACAAGTATTTTTTTCTTTTTTTTTTGTTTTTTTTGGGGGGTCACACCCGGCAGTGCTCAGGGGTTACTCCTGGCTCCACGCTCAGAAATTGCTCCTGGCAGGCACGGGGGATAATCACCATTTTGACTAAGGGGAAAAATAAGGCTCAAGATTATTGAATGTACCTAATATCTTTATGTAATATATTAGAATTAAGAGTGAAATACTCAGCTATCTGTATCAGCTAAACATTTTCTAGGCCATCATCCTGCCTTATAAACAGCAAAGAAAGATAAGAAAGTCATTATCAATAGAAAGAAATAAAACAGCAAGTTTAGGAATTAATAATATATTTATTTTTGAATGGTGTTTACAAAGTATAAAATATAAAAGCCTTGTTAGCAATATACATTCATTATTATCCTTTCCAAACAATGGACTTTCTAGAAGTTTTAATTGTGCTTTTATGTTCAAAGTCTCACAAAGCAATGCTAAATTTATCTACTTCCTTGAGAGTCTCTCATTTGTCAAAGTGACCCAAGACTTCCCTGGGGCAGCCAAAGGAGACAGTTCATTTCTCAAGTGCTGTCTAAGTACCATCTGCATCAGAGAATTTGTCAAACAGAATCCAGTCCCACAGATTCAGAATATTTGAGAAAAAAAATGAAAACTATACATTTGTCAAGTACAATGTTAATGACTATGTGTTATCCCGATTACTGGTATAATTCTGATTATTAATGTATTAACTTTATCATATATAAAAGATTTCATAATATACACACATTACATAACACCATGTGTTATTATATGCCCTATTATAACATATCTGTATAATATGAAATCCATATATTATGTAATGCATATTATTCTGATGATATATACCTCAGAAGGACTAATCAGGTTGAAACGAATATGCTTCACAGCTTAGGAACCACTTACTTTTATAGGGGACAAAAATGACTCAGTATGAATGATGATTTCATTTCTTTTCTGAGTGTCAAATAAAATACAATAACTGATACATATGGTGAAAATATATTGAGGGCTGGTTGTTGCACTTCCCCTGTGGTGCTCAGGGAGTAGATGAATTATATGTAGATATAGATATATATCTCATCAGGGATCACTTCTAGGGATCTGGATTCAAGGGAAAGAGCAAGGGTTGGCAACATACAAGGCAAGTACCATACTCCTGTAACTCTCTCTTCTCCACATCAGCATATTTATTTTATATATAATCACCACTATGGGAAATAGACTAAAATGTCGGATGGTGGGGCCCGGGAGATAGCATGGAGGTAAGGCGTTTACCTTTCATGCAAAAGGTCATTGGTTCGAACCCTGGTGCCCCATATGGTCCCCCGTGCCTGCCAGGAGCAATTTCTGAGCATGGAGCCAGGAGTGACCCCTGAGCATGCCGGGTGTGACCCAAAAACCAAAAAAAAAAAATGGATGGTTATGAAAACCCAATTTCTGATTTGATAATAATCAGTAATAGATTAACCTTTGTACATATTAAAGCATTCTGGGGCCGGAGAGATAGCACAGCGGTAAGGCATTTGCCTTGCATGCAGAAGGATGTTGGTTCAAATCTCGGCATCCCATATGGTCCCCTGAGCCTTCCAGGGGCAATTTCTGAGCATAGAGACAGGAGTAACCCCTGAGTGCTGCTGGGTGTGACCCAAAAACGAAAAAAAAATGCATTCTAGACTATCACAAAATTTTGGTCTTCTAAGATAAGCAAATTGTTTAAAATATTGGCATCTATTTCATGGGGCTTTTTGGGGGGTGGTGGTGGTGGTGGTGGAAGAAAAACCAGCAGTGCTCATGGTTCAGAATTTACTCCTGGTGAGCCTGGGTGACCAGATGGGGTGCTCAGATCAAACCTAAGTTGGTTATATGCAATGCAAATGACTTACCTTCAATGCTATGGCTCTGACCCTGGCATCTCATTTTAATTGTTGCACTAAACAAACAGAGCTAAAATTTAAATGCCATCTTCACTACAGTCACTCGGAAATATTTTTTTCAGTAAGATGTTAGCTCTGTTTAAGCTCCTATGTGCTATTTTTTCCTTTTCTACAACCTCAGAACACCAGGATGTTTCTCCACTTAGCTCCTTGAAAAGCATATAAGTATAGTGCTGTGGTTGCTAAGGTTACCACCATCTGCTGGTCCTTCAAAGTTGTGAGTTCACAGGCACTTTAATTCACCTTCAGAAACATGCCTGGAACAGTCAGAGCCTAAAGCAATGCAGTCTGGTCTTGCATCCACATTTCAGCCTTGACAGTGACGGGCATCAGAGGGGCTAATATTTTTAGTTTACAATTTTTTGCTGCTTTTTAACCATGTGTAGATGACATGTATTTTAAATGGAATCTTGGGTGAGTTGATTCATTCAATAATTTGAATTCTACTTTGATTAAACACTGCTATATAACTGAGCTTTCTGTGTGAGTTTTCCCCCTAGCAGCAGATGTTCAAGACAAGAAACAACGTTTTTTCTTGGAAAGGAAGCAGCAATTTCAGCAATAAATGTTATCTTTTTTAGACTTGTTAACACTTAGAGTCTATGTACAGTGTTGAGATCGTCCATATTCAATGCCTCTGATGAGATCTTTAATAATGCTCTAAACCCCATCACTTCTTAATCCTTCTGCTGCTGTTCCAGTCTTAAATCCTGGATTACTCCCCTTATCCAATTTTCTTTTATCCTGGTTTCAGCTAAGTCCTTTCAGAGAAAGGAAGGAAAACATGCAAATTTGACTCACTAATAATTCTGATTTTCAATTGTAGTTGGCTTCTTGTCACTTTTTAAAAATCCTTTCATTTCCACTTTATTAATGAAGTAGGAAAATGCTTAGGGCAGTTTTCCCTAAACTTGCTTTCTTTATGATACATATACAACTCTATTTCATTCATTTGTCTTTTACTACTTCTTCATCCTTCCTGATTACTGATAAGTCTTCAAAACAGCTACAATCTAATCTCCATTATTTCCATTCTATTGAGATGCCAGTCACCAAAAATAATTGTGGTAACTTAGTATAATAATAAAGATGCGTTTATGTGACCATTGATTTCTGTAATACTCTATTTTACTAATCACTTTTCTGTCTCCCTCATTTCCTAATTATTGATAAAAATGAAGTGAAAGAAATTTTCATTGTGTATCTACTATTATCCAGACCCAAGACCAGTCTAGAGAGATGAAAGAGTGAATAAGATAATAAGATCCTTATCCTAATAATGCCTAGATTTCCTGAAGAAAATATATAATAAAAAGTAATCATAATATAGAGAAGGAGCATAGTATACAATAACAAACTCACATAATAAGCAAGCCTAACAATTTAGGCAGTCAGGGAAGGTCTTCATGAAGCAGGATCATATCTTTCTAATGGAGCCCCATTTGTAGTCTCTATCTCCTTAAATTTTCAAATGTTTTGCAAATACGCTTTTAAAACAACATATGTTAAATATATAGATATATATATATGTTTTCAAATTTTGTTTCTTGATAATCATTACATAAGATTATATTGAAAGGGAAAACTGAGAACATAAAAATGTCTATTAAAATTGAGCCTGTAAATGTATATATATATACATATTAGATAACAAGGTTTCAATTTGATATAAGGTTTACATTTCCAACATACACAATAAAATTGTGATATGAGTTTAAACAAAAATACAAAATTAGTGTTTCTAATATAGTGTATTATAAATGTGCATTTCTGTGGGTATATATTTATTTAGGGGGCCACAACTGGTGGTATTCAGGGTTTACTCAAGGCTCTGAGCTCAGGGATCCTACTTGGCAGAACCCAAAAGGACAATAATGGGGTTCTGGGGATAGGGCCCAGGTCAGGGGCATGCAAAACAAGTACCTTATTCCTTATATTATCTGTCTGGCTTCCAACATATTGCTTATCTATATGAAAAATTAAAATACTAGGGTTGGAGAGATGGTATGGAGGTAAGTCATTTGCCTTGCATGCAGAAGGACAGAGGTTCGAATCCCGGCATCCCAGATGGTCTCCCAAGCATGCCAGGAGTGATTTCTGAGCATAGAGCCAGGAGTAACCCCTGAGCACTGCCCGATGTGACTCAAAAACCAAAAATAAAAAATTATGGTCAAAATATTCAAAACCTTAGGTAACATTGATGTTTTGAGGAGAATTATTTTCTTCAAGACTTTTTTTTGGAAAATGTACACCTAGTACACCTAGGTGGCACTGAGGGACTATTTTTGTACGGGAGTTTTGTACAGGGGTTACTTTAATAGTGATTAGGGAACCATATATGGTATAAGAGACTGAACCAGATTTGGACATATGTAAGTCAAGTATGTTGTACCATCTTTCAGGCTCAGCACACTAATGTTTGATTTTTTGTTTTGTTTTGCTTTGTTTTTGTTCTTTTGGGCTCAGAGGTTACTCCTGGCTGTGCACACAGAAATCGTTCTTTTCTTGGGGAACCATATGGGACGCCAGGGGGATCTAACTGCTGTCCGTCCTAGGAAAGCACCGGCAAGACAGAAGCTTTAACACTCCGCGTCACAGCTCTGGCTCTGCACACTGATGTTTTAGGTTAATTTTACTCAGTAGATTTATATATAAGATTATCCTCATCCTTAACTAATAATCAAGAAAGGTTTCCCCATCTCTTTGTTAAAGACAGATTCTGGAGCCTAAATTGTTTTCTCTTGTTATGACAGTTCTACGAATCCAGTTTTCTTGGGTTTTTTCCTATTTAATCTGTTAGAATGTTTCTGTATTCTATTCTTTTCCTTTGCACAAGTTTGGCTAGTTATTTTTTTGATGAGGTACTTTTATAAAGTAATAACTTTATTTAAATACCATGATCACAAATTTGTTTGTAGTTGGGTTTCAGTAATATAAAGAACACTCCCTTCACCAGTGGAAAATGTCTACCACTGATGCCCCCATCTCCCAACTTCACTACCCCTGTCCATATTTGAAACAGGCATTCTACTTCTCTCACACACTATCATTGTCATGATAGTTGTTAATGTAGTTAATTCTGCACTGCAATCACAATTCTTTGTGGTAAGCTTCAATGAGAAAGTCCTTACAGCCCTCATCTCTATTGTCTTTGTATTATTACAATAGTGTCTATTTTTCTTAAATATCACAAATGAGTGAGACTATTCTGTGTCTACCTATCTCCCTCAGATTTATTTTTATTCAACATAATAGTTTCCATTTCCATCCATGTATAGAAAAATTTCATGACTTCATCTCTCCTGAGGGCTGCATAATACTCCATAGTGTACCACAGT
The DNA here is from genome assembly GCA_004027635.1 of Crocidura indochinensis. NCBI lineage: Eukaryota > Metazoa > Chordata > Mammalia > Eulipotyphla > Soricidae > Crocidura > Crocidura indochinensis. The sequence goes on from PVKC010000737.1 coordinate 24,455, forward strand.
TTCTTTAGCCACTCATCTATTGAAGGGCATCTTGGTTGTTTCCAGATACTGGCTGTTGTAAATAGCCCTGCAATGAATATAGGTGTGCAGAAGACATTTCTGTATTGTGATTTTGTGTACACAGCATATAGCCCTAGGAGTAATATAGCTGGATCATATGGGAGCTCAATTTCCAGTTTTTTTGAGGAATATCATACTGTTTTTCTATAAAGGTTGGAAAAGGTGGCATTTCCACCAGCAGTGAATGAGAGTACCATTGTCTCTACATCCAGCACTGATTGTTTGCGATATGTAGCAATCTCTGTGGTGTTAGATGGTACCTCATTGTTTGGTTTACATCTCCCTAATGAATAGTTAGGTGGAGCATTTTTTCAAGTGCCTAATGGCCATTTGTTTTTCTTCTTTGAGGAAGTGTCTGTTCATTTCTTCTCCGTATTTTTTGGTGAGGTTAGATTATTTTCTTCTTAAATTCTGTTAGTACCTTGTATATCTTAGATATTAGCCCCTTAACAAATGGGTATTGGGTGAATAGTTTCTCCCATTCTGTGGCTGGCCTTTGTATGTTAAACAGTATTTCCTTTGAAGTACAGAAGCCTCTCAGCTTAATATAGTGATATCTATTTACCTCTGCTTATAGTTGTTTGAAAAGTGATGTTTTCTCATTGAAGATGCCTTTAGTCTCAATGTCATGGACTGTTTTACTATTTGTTCTAAATATATTATGATTATGGTCTGCTATCAAGGTCTCTAATCCATGTGGATTTGACCTTTGTGCATAGTGTTAGATGAAGGTTCGAGTCTGCTTTTTTACATGTGGCTGATCAGTTGTCACAAAATCACTTGTTGAAGAACTTTCCTTGCTCAATTTGCATTTCTTTCCCCTTTATCAAAGATTAACTGATAGTATGTCTAGGGAACATTCTCTGAATACTCAAGTCTATTCCATGGATATGATGGTCTGTCTTTATTTCAATAACATGCCGTTTTAATGACTATTGCTTTGTAGCACAATTTTTAAAGTTAGAGAAAGTGATCACTCCCATATTCCTTTTCCTAGAGATTGTTCCAGCTAGTTGTGGGTGTTTATTGTTCCAAATGAATTTCAGTTGTCTGAGATTGACCATACATCCCTAAACTTTGGGACCTATCAACCAGGGCTAGATTGTGAGCTACGCTGGTGATGAGAGAACAAGTGACAAGGCTTGCTTCATCCTTGCAATGACTTGAGACTTCGTGACACCTTGGCAAAGACTTGTAAACTGGAGCCTACATCACAATGCCCTGGCAATGACATAAGGCTTGTGAGAGCCTTACAGACCCTAGTGTAATGCCTCTCAGCAACAGCCACCAAAGAGAAGAAAATGAAAGAGGGAGATCCTTTTACTTCTCCCAGAACCTAGAAGAACACTCTGGCAAACTAAAGACTGGCCTGAAGCCTGCAGTTGAAATGTCTGACCAGATGTTTCCTGGGAAAGGTCACCCTGCTATAAATCTAATTTAGGTTAAAAGTTTTTATCCCAGTTTTTCCTGCACCTATGCAAAATAATAGCTATATTTTCAAACATTTTCCTGAAGCACCGATCTAAGGTTTATGCTTCTAGTGGAAGACAATCTGGCATGACTTATTTATCCCTTTTCTATTTTTTGTGCTTAGCAAACCATCTCAATTTTTGTATAACAAACAAAAGGGGAGATGTAGTTAATTACCTTAAGCACACACATTAACATCCAAAGCATACACCCTGCTTTCCCTAATTCCCCCCACCCTGTCTCCCCTAAACACAAAAGCACATATCCGGTTTCAATCCCCTCTCACTTCCTATCTAATTGGTTGATACTGGGTCCACAAAATACTCTCTCCTAATATAGATATCCATTTTCCACCTACAATCAACTTGAGTTACTTTCCCAAAGTGACTGGTGGATGTTCCTCAGTGAGCCCAGGATCTGACCTAACTAGTAATTCCAACCTCACCAGTGACTTCTATATCTTGCGATCTGACTAACCAGCATTATTTACAGTCTTTAATGATTTTGGAATGCTTTGAAATTAAATAGCAATGACTTACAAAAAAACACACTTTTATATTTCAGTGCAACTTGATGAGTGGCAATCAGAATATCCTGGGTTATTCCAAAAGCTTAGGGAGGGAAATATAAACTTGCTACTTGGGCTAAGGATATGGTCCAAGTGCTAGAGAGAGACCTGAATTCCATTCCTAGCACCAAATGGGACCCACCAGAAATGATTGGTGTCATCCTCCTCTCCCACCCACCTCTACCACAAAATAAACTTTACCAACAGAAAAATAAAAATCTATAAAGAGCAAAGCTACACATGAGCTATAGAAACAATATGTATGTTGTAAGAAAATGTGAAAACTGGACTGAAGAGATTATCACTAATGGCAACAACACAAATAGAAGAAAATTAAGTTTATCAAGTGCTGTTTGGTCAGCAGATGGCAATGTGCAAGAAAACCTGTTTCTCTGCACAGGAAGGAGAATTGCCTTAAGACCCTAACTTTCAGAGTCTAAGCAATAGCACAGCGATAGGGTGTTTGCCTTGCATGTTGCTAACCCAGGATGAACCTGGGATTGATCCCAGGCGTCCCATATGGTCCCAAGCCAGAACCAATTTCTGAGTGCATAGCCAAGAGTAATCTCTGAGCAGCAATGGGTCTGGCTCAAAAACCAAAAAAAAAAAAATGCAAGGTATTCATGCACTGCTTCTAGAAAGCAGTTAAAAGATGTATCAGATTCAGTAACCATTCATAAAAGGCACCTTTTCAAGAGAGCATGGGAAAAAAATAGTAACTATTTTAAGCACTAAGTAGTTCTAATTAAAATTCCAGCTTCACAATCTTGAACAGGAATCATAAAATTAGATGAACATCTAATTTTTAGATTTACTACAAGCTACAATAATCACACTGACTAGTGACAAAGGGACTAACAAATACATCAATGAAGCAGATTAAAGACTTCATAGAGAACCCAAATTGTTTTCTAGGAAGGTGTCAATGGCATGGAATGAAAGGACAGTCTTCCTTATATGTAGTTTGCTAAATTAAAAGGATGCATATGTGTGTGAAAACACCCAATCTCTCATCCACACCTCTCACCCCTATACTGCTGGAAGCCCCAGCAATCACACCTACATCACTGTCATGTAAAGATTAGTACAGCTTAACAGCTTCACAAGGAATCTCTAAAGAGTTTCAAGTCAAGCTGCTAAAATTCACAGGTACACTATTCTTTGAAATGCATATTCCTGCTTCCTCAAGAGGAAGGTATGCTAAGAAGGGTCCCAGTTCTACAGATCCCGGAGTTTTAAACTGACATCTCCAAATTCCACAACACTGACAGCCCAGGAGGAGCACAGCAGATTATATAGTTAATTAATATGAAGCCAACTAAGCTCAATAAATAAAAGCCATTAGACAAAGGCTCAACTAGCAACAGTTAAATGAATCCTCAGATAAAGACTTTAATGTGACCTCGGATAAAGAATTTGATGTGCCCATTGTGGAGTATAACCATATTCACAAACTTTCTTTCACTGAAGTATATTTCAATAATTCTATTAGCCATTATGTTGTAACAAGTAATATAAATAATTTGTGCCTGCTACAAGGGTTGGTCTGGGGGGGTGGGTAGGCAACAATAGAGTAGAATGGTGGAGATATGATCACACTAGTGATGGGATTGGTGATGGAACATTGAAACAAGTGTATTATGAACAACTTTGTAAACCACAGTATTAAATAGAATTTAGAAAACAGCCTGATTCTTCAAGTTATACACAAAATTAACAATAAAGTCTATTTTCAAAACCTAAAAGAATATGCCACTAGAGAGTCTATTAATGGAAACATAAGAAATGTGTAAGCAGTTAGGAAAATATATTTTATAAGGAACAGTAATAAATTAAACATAAAAATTAATATATTTTAACTTTAGCAAATTTATAGTTTTTTCATCATAAGATATCATCAAGGAAGTAAAAAGCAAACTAAAAATGATAAAATATGAAAAGCATAAACAATATGCACTCATGTCCGGATATTCTAAATAACATTTATAAACAGCAACAACTTGATCTAAGGGCAGGTTGCCCTACCTCATCACCTAACAGTGAGATGATATCAAAAGACACACTCCATCCTTTGATCAGTGCAAAAACCAAGATCATTAAATATAGAAGCCTGACTACAACAACCATGATTGAGCAGAAATTCTGGAACCATAAAGAAGTCTATTGTAGACTTCATCCTAAATTCTGTGCATAAATCAAGATCTCCAATTAAGAGGGCTGACTTTTATAACCACAACAGAGCAAAACATTTCCTGGAACTACAAAGACTTTGAGGCTTGACAGTTGCTTAGTTTTTACTAGAGAAATCATGTTCTCTCTCTCTCTCTCTCTCTCTCTCTCTCTCTCTCTCTCTCTCTCTCAAACATATATTTCTCTTTTCTCTTCCCTCATGTCCTCTGAATGTTTCAATAAAAACTCTCTCAGAACAAATCCAGGTGAATTAGCTTTTTATGAAAGCTTAGGACAGATGTTTTTATGTCAGTGGAGGAGAATTACATAGCAGTTAGATGGGGAAGAGAGATGATGTATATTTTTCAGTCCAATGTTGACATTTCTTACCATGAAGAATGCTTATTAAGTTAATTATGTTTCTACTTTCCACCACCTCAGCCACTGCTCCCCAGGGCAGAAGGACCCACAATGTTCTAAATTATGAATTTGAGAACGCTCTGTGTCTTTATTTTCCTGTCTCCAAGAATTCTCTTTCACTATTGTTGTCGCTGGACTAGTAAGATTACTTAGGCAGGTTTTTAATATAGGCCTCATTAAATTGGTGCTTACATTTAAGCCTAGTCTCAATATTGATGATGCTATCAAAGACATACCTGACTTTTATCTTATTTCTTAGTTGTTTCAAAATACAGACAAAAGCCCTTTGGAGGTATATAAATTATTACTGGCAACTGTAGATGAGAAATCTTTGTATGCAGGCAGAAGGTAAGGGAATGTTGGTTTTTCATTTAATGTACAAGTCAAGGACAAAGAGTCAATAAGAGGAAGATTTGAAAAAAGAACCAAATGTAGTTGGCAGTTTCCATATACTGAAGCAGCTCACACAATAGTGTTCCCATTTATTTTTAGTGAATTGACTTAAAGGTTATAAGACAGAATTCTTTTTCTTTTTTACTAGCTATAGCCCAGTAAATTGAATTCTAGCCATAGAATCCTACCTACTTTTTTACTTTTACACAAGTTGTGATATATGTAAATAGAACTAATTTGTTGAATTTTGTTTGGTTTGGGGGCACACTAGCTTTGCTTTTGGGATTACTCCTGGTATGTGCTCAGGAAACTGTATCCTGTGTTGTGAATGAAACAAGGGTGAGGTACCTGCCAATTTAGCATCTCAGCATTGTACTTTAACTCCAGTCCCATGATTGGTATTTCAGTTCTTATGTCAGCCCAAGTTGACTTAATCATTCCTTTCATTTTATTTTTTAAAATTTTATTGAGATCAATGTGAATAACAAGTCTTTCACAGTTGTATTTAAGGTAAATAATGAGAGTGATTAGGGCAATTCCCACCGCCAGTGATGACTTCTCTCCAACGCTGTTCCCAGTATGCATCCTATACCTCTAACCTTAGGCCCCTGGATTGGTAGCATAACAGATCCCTTTTGTTTATAGCTTATTGTGGTTTGATCTCTTGATTCTATTGTCATTAGTTTTTAGTAGGGTATTTAAGACTGATCTTTGTTTGTTTGTTTTTCAGCTTTTTTCTCTGCTTGTAGGAAGACATAGCAATATGAGGCAGAACAAGATGATTCATGCTCTATGGTTCAATTCCATATGGTCTCCTGAGTCTATAAAGAATCATTCCTGGGTTCACAGGCAGGAATAACCCGTGAGCTTCTGGGTGTAGTTCCCCAAAATAAGAAAGGGAGAGAATTGGCTGTTACTGTTGAAAGAAACAGTATATTATCTGAATTAGATGTCTATAATAATTAAGATTCCAACAGCAAATTTCTATCAAAATATATAAAAGCTAGCATTGTATATTCCTAAGATTTAGTCTTGAAACAGTTTATCCATCCACTCCCCTAGAAACTGGCACTGATGAAATATTCTGTTTTCAATCCTTTCTCATGTACATTTGTTACACATTTTTCAAATATAATATCATCTTATGACTAATTACTCCTAATCTATCACTATTACATTTTATTGCCAGATTCATTCTTTATTATTTATAGAAGGTTATATTTAATTATATTTGATAAATTAGTATTAAATGTTAATTACTTAAAATAGAAGCTAATTATCAAAATATTAGCATCAAACCAGTATTAATGAGCTATATCAATGCTTACTACCTTTTCATTAGAAAAATCATCCTATTCAATAATCCTATAAGTATGAGAAAAATATCTAAAATTTACATTTTTGAGAAAATAGAACCTACTAAGGTAATATTATATATATATATATATATTTTTTTTTTTTTGGTTTTTGGGTCACACCCAGCAGTGCTCAGGGGTTAATCCAGGCTCCATGCTCAGAAATTGCTCCTGGGAGGAACGGGGGACCATATGGGGCACCGGGATTCGAACCGATGACCTTTTGCATGAAAGGTAAATGCCTTACCTCCATGCTATCTCCCAAGCCCCAATATCTTATATTTTTTAATGATTATAGTATTCTTTAGATACTATAGATACTTTAGATATTCTATACTATAGATATTCTTTAGATACTTTAGATAAATAAAAATTATTTGCTACTTTAGTAAGTTCTTTAATTAGAGCTTGGGGTCGAAACACACTCATTTATATACCAGAAATAGCAAAAACAGTTCTGTCATTTACTGTATGCTTTTTAAAGCCAAGGAATGCTTTCAATACTGCTCACACACTTGTCACTTATCTCCTCAGCAATTCTCTGAGGTATTAATTAATCACTATTTTTACAGATAAAACAATAAGATTTTGAACAGTTAATCTACCTATCTACCTATGAGCAAGCAAGTTCGGTCAATATTAAAAGATAATTTCTTGGCTCAAGGCTGTACTCAATTTGATAAGCCCAGTACAAAATGAAAACATGGCAAATCTTGCTTTAAAGATTTTAAAGATTGTTACAATGGCAATAGATAGGACAATGAACCAAAAGTGGCTTAGCTTTTAAGTATACCCACCAACTAATCTTTGTCTCTGCTCCATCAGACAATAAAATGTGTGAAATTCTATTTCCATATACTTAAATAAAATACTTCAAAGAATAAATCTTTGTAATGCTTAATTTGCCAACTATAAACTAAGACTAGGGTTGCAAATTACTGTGTATTTCTAGATACACTCATTAAGTATTAATTATGTACATAAACTTCTTGATTTCAGACTAAATCTTTCTCTTAATAACTCACACTGAAAATCATCTAGTGAATTTGGGGATAGGTTAAGAAAAGATGAATGAATCATTAAAAGTCCACCCACTACTGGTAGAAACACTTAATATTCCACTGGTGCTGGATTAAGATATTATATGACTGTAGGAAACCATTTTAAAATCTCATTACCATTTTTATATAGACTTGACATTTAAATTCTGAAGCTCCAAATAAGACTGCAAAAATGAACTCCTCATTCAGTAAATATACCACTCTCATCCCAACCTAAAACTTTCTTTTTGTTTTGTTTTGTTTTGTTTATCAGCAACACCTGGTGACGCGTAGGGGTCACTTTTGACTATGCGATCAGAAATCTCTCCTGGCTTGGGGCACCATATGGGACGCCCAGGGATCGAACCAAAGTCTGTCCTAGGCTATCACATGCAAGCCTTACCGCTTGTGTCACTGCTCCGGCCCCCCAACCTGAAACTTTTTAACTTTCCCTAAAAATAGTTTACTACTAGTGAAAAAAATGCCTTTTTTTTCAAAATAAGTCTAAAGAGTCTGATATTAAAACTGTAACTTTTCAAAGGCATTATAACATTAGTTTTGCAAACCACAAAGACTTTTGCCAAAAAACAAACAAACTAAAAAGGTGTATTCCTTTCTAATACTTAGGAGCTATACATAACAAGAGGGAAAGAGAACAACCAGCATTAGATAAGCTAGTGGGCAGAAGAAGAGGAGCACTGAAGAAGACAGGAGATTCTCTTATAGAAACAGTCTTGTGATATGTCACTTTGTCAGCTCCCCTGCTCTGAGCCAGGGAACAGCAACATTAAGGCTATACCTGCTGGATAGATGACTTTAAGGCCAGCATGGCGGTGTGGCCCCTGTGAAAGGAAGCTTTTATGGACAACTTGCAAGTTTATCTCTCAACCTGGGTGAAGGAAGAACTATAATGACTCCCAGGGCAAGGGCTAAAGGATAGTAAGAGAATCTGGTGCTTACTTCTATGGCATCTGCACTAAAATGGAAATTATACAGAGATGTCCCCGACTCCACCTTAGAAAATAAAACCTTCCAAGAACTCTCTCCAGAAATCTGAATGCTTTGGAGATGAAAGTGGGTGGAGTGAGAGACAGGAACAGGGGTTTGAGAGGCAGAGGTTTAAACTACAAAGAATGAACAATATTTAAACTGAGCAGAATTTAAAGTATATGATACAATGGTCAAATGTATAAGTCAACTAGGCTAAATTAAAGTTTTCAGTAGCTCATTCTAAGCTAAGAGCTGCTGTAAAGGTATTTTGTAGATATTAAAATTCACAGCAGCAAACTTGAAGTAACAGATGATCTTGGGGATTAGTCAGTAGGAATTTTAGTTGAAAAGTCTGAAAAGCTGAATTGAGAGAAACTGTGAGTTCTATTTTGACAGAAACTACTGTCAATCCTGCCAATTAGTACATGAACTTCCCCAGTCAAATCCCACAATACATGTAATTGTCTAAGTCTTGAAATAAATGTATTAATATGTATCTTCTAATACTTTCCACAGGTTAAACTCAGATTAATATAATAAAAGACTGACAAACAACAACAGAAGTATTTAAAATAACTTATGTTTTGTTTATATCTTTTGACAGCCTAATTTATATTTGTTTATATGGCTTGCCAACAATGCAGATATCATGACACTTTCTCCCTTTGCTGAAAATGCTCAGTCTCTGTTCTCTGTCCTGCCAGTCTCAACTTGAAGACCTACTTCCATGAGAATGATTCTGTTGAATATCCAAAAATTTCATGACTAGAGATTCTTGCAATACTATATTAATCTTCTCATGCTATAGCAAACAAAAATACTTATAGTTTACATGAATGTTTAACATTCACCTATCTTTCCTGTAGAGTTTAATCTTAAGATAAAATAGCCAGCTCGACTTGATCACCAACGTTTTCTATCAAACATTTATCTAGAACTTAGAGTAGATGGTGAACAAAAAACAAATAAACATAATTTTTTTAAATTCATTAAAGGTTTAGCTAGAATTTGAAACTGCAATTCCCAAATAAAGCTGTGGGCAGCTTCTGTGCATTGCCTTGTGTGACTCCAAACCAATAATAATAAAACAAACAAAATGAATACACTAAAGTTTAATCGAAGGCTTGTTCTTTTCTCTCTGTGAGGCTAAATTTGAGTACCAGTTATTATTTCTGTTGGGGGATATCCCAAGTATTTCCAAGAGGGTGTGCGACTCTTAGCTATACTCAACTATCAGTATTGACTTTTTAAAGCAGGACTAGATTATGTGGTTCTCCTTGGCCCATTCTGTGTCACTAGTAAACTTCAGGGACTACCTGGACCATACCCTGGATTGCTCTAAGGATCATATTGTGCCCATGCAAAGCATATGCCTTAATCACTGTACTTTTTGGCCCTCAATTACTACATACAACACATGTGATTATGGTGCTGGAGGGAACAGTGGGTAGGGTGTTTTCCTTGTATGCAGCTGACTCTGGTTCAATCCCTAGCACTCTAGGTGGTCTCCTGCATCCACCAGAAAAGATCTTCATGTGCTGAGTCAGAAATAAGCCCTGAATATTCCTGAGTGTAGACTCCAAAAACAAAATAGAACAATAAGTTACAAAAAAGAAAAAGAAAACACAATGGGCATGGCTCTTATTTCTTAAACAGCCAACCAGGAATTGATCCCGGATAGTCTTGAACCACTCCAGAAATGATCACTGAATGCAGAATCAGGAGTCAGCCCTGATTCTGAGCACTGCGTTTGTGGCTCCCAAATAGGCAGAGAACCTCAAGATAAAACAAAAATGATACACTGCATATTGATCAAAATTACTGAGCAAGATAGAGTTTCCTCCCAGAATGCCACATCAGCAAACTGAGACATACATCTACATTTCATGTCCTTTAAATGTCCTTTTGACCAGAAATGTAGTATTGCTCAATCAGCCAATTGTGAACCTCTGCAATTAATCAGCATATTTAATGACTAGGTATGCCAAAAATTTTAATTGTATTTATACATCAAAAATAATTTGATAACTACTAAGCATAACCAAACACACACATAAAACGTTATATTAAATAAAAATTTCTACAAAGCAATGAATCATGAATGAAAAATACATGCCAATTCTTAAAATGAGAGAAGAATAAAAAGCAAGCATATTTTATTTGAAAACACTTCATTGTTTTATCCTCCTTATTACCCTTTAAACTAGTCTCTAAGAATTGGAAAATAATAAAATAATAATGGAATAATGCAAAGTATTCAGAAAAATACTATGTATCAAATAAACTTACAATATTCATCTCAAGTATTAAGCTTCTTATATGATAAAATATAAAAGAATAATTATAATTAAATAAAAATATTTAATTATGAAATATGTTAAAGAATTTATAATTTTTGTATTAAAGAAGAGGATTTAATTTGACTGAATTGAATGCCTTTAGTAAATGTTTAGATTACACAGTATATACCCAATGTATTCATTCTTTGTATTAAATGGACATGGCATTTTTTCCTCTTTAAAATAATATTGATATTTGGCTTTTTCTTAATACATCAGATTAAATTATTGTATCTTATTTTGGGACAGTTATTTTGGTAGATCAAATAGTAAAATTCATTTGTTCGTTGTTTGATTCTAAAAGTATTTATTCCTTGTCTGCTGGCTTAGCAAGAGAAATGATTCAAAAATAGATATCTCAATAATAATCTCCCATGAATTTGAAATAAACTACTCATGGTAGTTGAAAGACACAACAGAGATCAAAATAGAGAGATCAATGAGATCAAAATAGGGAGTTGATTAAAACCATCTGGGCTGGGTAGATTCACAAAATTGTATTTTAAAGAATTTAGTATAGATTCAGTAAAAGAAAATTAATTTTAAAAATAGTCATAGAAGTTATGCTTAATGAACAACAAACTAATTACAATTAGAGTAACTTAAGTGCTCCCATTTTCAGATAAGAATAGCTATTCTTGGGGCCAGAGAGATAGCATGGAGGTAAAGCCATTTGCCTTACATGCAGAAGGTTGGTGGTTCGAATCCCAGCATCACATATGATCCCCTGAGCCTGCCAGGAAAGATTTATGAGCATAGAACCAGGAGTAATCTCTGAGAACTGCTGGGTGTGACCCAAAAACCAAACAAAAAAAAAGAATAATTGTGAATATATATTGTAGACATATTTGTGGATTTTCAGGTGGTATGTGACAAACCTCATCCTCAATGTAGTGCAATAGGGATGTGGGACCTTGGAGAAGAGTGGAGGTATTATTATAGCTCTTATGAGTAGGATTGGTATTCTTGGCAATACCTTCCACTACAAGAATACAGTAAGAAGTAGGAAGTAGGAATCTTCTTACAAACACCAATCTTCCTCTGATCTTAGATATCCTAGCCTAATTTAGGAAAATGATGTTGTTTAAAATATGTAGCTAATGCTACTTTTATGAAGTAGCTGGTACAAACTAAGAGAGCATTTTATAGTGTTTTTATGAGGATAAATTAGTTGACATAATAATCTAAGTTTTAAAGATGGGCATGGAGTAAAATCTAATGGTATTTATTATTTGTGACTCAATTTCAGAATATAAAATACTTATACTACTCATCTATTATCAGCAACTGGATTGTTTCCAGATTCTGGCTATTGTAAATAGTGCTGCAATGAATGTAGGAGTACAGAGGGCATTTTTGTATGGTGGTTTTGTGTTCCTAGGGTATATTAAAAAAGTGGTATTCCTGGATCATATGGGAGCTCAGTTTCCAGTTTTATGAGGAATATCCTTATTGTTTTCCACAAATGCTAGACTAGTTGACATCCTGCAAGCATCACTGCATCCGAGTCAGCACTGGTTGTTCTTGATCTTTGTGGAGTGTACCAGTGTCTATGGGGGTGAGATGGTATCTCAGTGATGCTTTAATTTGCATCTCCCTTATGATTAGTGATGTGGAACAATTTTTCATGTACTTTTTGACCATCTGTATTTCTTCTTTGAAAAAATTCTCTGTTGATTTCTTCTCCCAATTTTCTGATGGGGTTAGATGTTTTTCTTGTTCAGTTCTGGCAGTACCTTGTATATCTTAGATATTAGCCCCATATCTGAAGGGTATTGGGTGAATAGTTTCTCCATTCAATAGGTGGCCTTTGTATCACAGTTTCCTATGAAGTGTAGAAAGCTTCTCATTTAAAGTAGTCCCATTAGTTTTTTTTTTTTTTTTGTGCTTCCACAATGGTGTTCCTCCTTGAAGATGCCTTTAATCCCAATGTCATGGATGGAAATAAATGTATATGGAGACCATTGTGGTATATGAAATTAGTCAGATGGAGAGCAATAGACAGAAAATAATATCACTCATCTGTAAGATATAAGAAAAACAGAAGGACCAGAGAGATGGCATGGAGGTAAGGCATTTGCCTTTCATGCAGAAGGACAGTGGTTCAAATCCCAGCATCCCATATGGTCCCCCAAGCCTGCCAGGAGCGATTTCGGAGCATAGAGACAGGAGTAACCCCTGAGTGCTGCGGGCCAGAAGAATCAGCCCACAATAGGAAGCTTACCACAAGAATGTTGAGTGCAGTTAGAGAAATAACTGCACTGATAGCAACCATGACAATGATAGTGAGAGAGAAATAGAATGCTTGTTCTGAAGACAAGTAAAGGGGTATAGAAGGAGGGAAATGGGGAATATTGGTAGTGGGAAAGTTATACTGGTGAAGGGTGGTGTACATCCAATGACTGAAACCCAGCTATGAGCACTTTCATAACCACGGTACTTAAAGAATTATTAAAAAGTAATAAAATAAGGGGCCAGAGAGATAGCACAGCATTAGGGCGTTTGCCTTGCACACAGCCAATCCAGGACGGATGGTGGTTCAAATCCCGGTATCTCATATGGTCCCCGTGCCTGTCAGGATCGATTTCTGAATGCAGAGACAGGAGTAAGTCCTGAGCACCTCCAGGTGTGATCCAAAAACCAAATAAAATAAAATATTTGAAATATAAAAGTGCCTTCTACAAATTTCTTTATCCTCCCAACATACTGAGAGATTTTGCCAGAACAGGGTTGTCGTCACAACTTCCTTACAGAAAGAATACATGGTTCAAAGTGCCTATTTTTTTTTCAAATAATATATAACTCCTGCTTCATTTAATTACTGCTTACTGAGTAGTTAATATAAATAATACACTTCAACACTGACAGATTTATGTTAGGCTGACTAAATACAAAAATAATTGACCATTATATTTTAATCACTTGATTTACATAGAAATTGTAGAGATGAGTTTCTTGGTGTACTAGGACCCATTATTTATAGTATATGCCCTTGTTAGAAGATCCATTAAGTATATTAGAGAATCCATCTATAAAATTTTATTTGCATTTATGCTTACATGGTTTTTAAAAGGTGAGCATTAAGGTCTTATGCAGATTCTTTCATAAATTCTCAAAAGAGTACCTAATCTAAACAAAAGGTCAAGTATGCCCATTCTGAAAATGCTGACATCGATTACAATTCGTAAATGCAACACAGCAAAACACTTCAAACTTGTTCACTGAAACTGTCACTCAATATTTATTTTTAGTGTCCACATATAATCTTAGAAGAATGTGTCCACAGCTCCAATATTTGAAGGTAGCATTTGACTTTAATTTCTAACCTAGATAAGTAAAAATGAGTGGAGGAAGCTGAAGATATCACGACTTATAATTCTGAACCAAGATTCATGGCATAATACAGTAATTTATATTTGAAGTAAAACAAATTTATGACAGGAATTATAATAGCACTTTATTTCAGAACATTATCCCCTCTGACTTTAGCAGAGTACTATTAAGATAATATATTTTCACTAGGTCATATTTGTCCTTATTAATGATACTGTCAAATCATCTATTACTTTAATATAATTATAAGTACATATCAAAAGTTTCAAAAAAAGCATTTTAAAATATCATCAAGCATTATGCAGAAGGTCTGGATTCTGATATACTATATATTTAGCCATTTTTTCTAAAAAAGGAAAGACTAAAATATGACTTCATTCTCCATTGGATATCATAATTATTTGGTGTATAACTAGAAAATCATTTTGATTCAGAAGGATGGTTTAATGGGTATTTAATTTTTTAGATCTTCTTTATAAGATTTGAATACAAACTCCACATTAAGTATTTATTTATTTTAATATCTTTATTTAAGCACCGTCATTACAAACAGGCTTGTAGTTGGGTTTCAGTTATAGAAAAGAACACCCCCTTCACCAGTGCAACCTTCCCACCACCAATGGCCCTAGCTCCCTCCTTATGAACTTCCTGCCTATATTCGAGACAGGCATTCTATTTCTCTCACTTACTACCATTGTCTTGGTAGTTATTAGTGTAGTTATTTCTCTAACTGCACTCAGCACTCGTTGTCGTAAGCTTCATATCTTGAGCTGGTTTTTCCAGCCCTCATCTCTATTGTCTCTGGGTATTATTACAGTAATGTCTTTTTTTTTAAATCCCACAGATAGTGAAACTATTCTGTGTCTATCTCTTATCCTCTGACTTATTTCACACAGCATAATAGTTTCCTTATATAGGAAATTTTCATGACTTCATTTTTTTCCTGACGGCTTCATAGTATCCCATTGTGTATATGTACCACAGTTTCTCTAGCTACTCATCTGTTGTCAGGCATCTGTGTTGTTTTAAGAATGAATATAGGTGCAATGAATATAGGTGTGCAGAAGCCATTTTTGTATTGTGGTTTTGTGTTCCTAGGGTATATCCCTAGGATATATTTTAAGTAGTGAATATACTTAACTGTTTCAATTATGTATTTGATCATTGGCATGGGACAAACTTCAGTGATTTAAGAATATTTTATCCACTTGCTTTTTTGTTTATCCTCATGTCTAATTCATATTTATCAAACTTGCTAATTTGGTCATGGTCAATACAAATAAATAATTTAAAGAAATGCCAATCTGCTTAGCATAATAGGTGGAATATTTGTCTTACATGCAGCTGACCCAGTTTCAAACCCAGCATCACATTTGGTCCCTTGAGTACCACCAGAAGAAATTCCTGAGTGCAGAGCCAGGTTTAACACCTGAATATCACCAGATATGCTGCCCTCCCCCCACAAAATAAAAGAGAGAGAGAAAAAAACATCAGTTATTGCTGGCATATATTATAAAATAACATATCAACCATGTTTAACAATCATAATAAATATACTAAGCACACTATATTATAGGCACTGCTATTTAAAATAATGCATTTGTACAAAGGTATATCTAGGTTATACATGTAGCCATGTAACTAGACACACCTACAAATATATATGGTTAAAGTGATAAAAATTTTTATTTGTGCTCATAACATTTGAAAGGAAGAAGATTTTCTCATAACATCTGAAAGAAAGAGGATTTTTCTGTTATTGAAGTTTATGAATCAATAAAATTTCTACCCAGCTAAAATGCTACTAAGCCAGAATGTAAATATAGGTATATAGCCCAGAATCCTGCCTCTTATCACTTCTAGCTTATTCAAGAAGTAGTACTGTTTCATCAGACAGGAGGTGAGAAGTAATGGTTGACTGGTAAGTGGTAGTTATATGGAGGGATAGCTGGCAAATTCTCTCTAGCATCATTCATTGTATTTGGGTGAGTATTGAAATATGCATTTGACTGAACTTATAGATTAGAACCATGTTTAATGCTGTAGGTATGATATGCTCAGACACATGAAAGTAATATTCTATCACACAAAATATACTTGGCACCTGCAGTCATGGGCCGTGAAAGTTAGCTTTCTTTTAAGATTTGTCAACAATTGTATTAAATACTTTGCTGGTTCCTCACTGGGTACATATATGTTTAGAAGTGTGATTCCTTCCTATTGTACATATCCCTTGATTAGTACAGAATGTGCATCTTTGTCCTGTACAACTTTTCTCAGTCTAAGCAGTGGTCCTCAAACTACGGCCCGCGGGCCACATACTATATTTGTTCCCATTTTGTTTCTTCACTTCAAAATAAGATATATGCAGTGTGCATAGGAATTTGTTCGTAGTTTTTGTTTTTACTATAGTCTGGCCTCCAATGATCTGAGGGACAGTGAACTGGCTCCCTGTTTAAAAAGTTTGAGGACCCCTGATCTAAAGTCTGTGTCATCTAATATTAGTATGGCCACTCCAGCTTTTTGTTTTGTTTTGTTTTGTTTTTGGGTCACACCCGGCAGTGCTCAGGGGTTACTCCTGGCTCCATGCTCAGAAATTGCTCCTGGCAGGCACAGGGGACAATATGGGGCACCGGGATTCGAACCGATGGCCTTTTGCATGAAAGGCAAACGCCTTACCTCCATGCTATCTCCTGGGCCCCTACTTCAGCTTTTGTAAGGGTGTTGTTTGCTTGGATGATTTTCCTCCAGCCTTTGATTTTGAGTCTATGCCTGTTCTGAGTATTCAGGTGCGTTTCTTGTAGACAGTAGAAGGTAGAATTCATTTTTTGGATCCATTTAGTCACTCTGTGTCTCTTGACTGTTGCATTTAGTCCACTGACATCGAGAGATATAATTGTCAACTAGCTCCCAAAAGTTAACTTTCATGTGGTATCTTGTATTTGTTTTATAATCTGTACCTTAATTTTCTAATTTTTTACAGTTTCAAAATGAAGAACTCAAATGTTCATAAGCCTGTCTCTGGATTTAAATGTAAATTAAATTTTTACATAAATTACATAAGTCAGATTCCGAAAAATATTTGCAACTATATCAGTTAATACAATGAGGAAAACAGATTCTCAGATATTTAATGTAATGAGAATGCTTTACTTAAAAATAACTTAAATAGGGGCCCAGGAGATAGCATGGAGGTAAGGCGCTTGCCTTTCATGCAAAAGGTCATTGGTTTGAATCCCGGTGCCCCATATGGTCCCCCGTGCCTGCCAGGAGCAATTTCTGAGCATGGAGCCAGGAGTAACCCTTGAGCACTGCCGGGTGTAACCCAAAAACCAAAAATAATAATAATAATAATAATAATAATAATAATAATAATAATAACTTAAATAGGGGCTGGGCGGTGGCGCTAGAGGTAAGGTGCCTGCCTTGCCTGTGCTAGACTAGGACAGACCATGGTTCGATCCCCCGGTGTCCCATATGGTCCCCCAAGCCAGGAGCGATTTCTGAGCGCATAGCCAGGAGTAACCCCTGAGCCCGGGTGTGGCCCAAAAACCAAAAACCTAATAATAATAATAATTTAAATAGATCTTTCAAATAAGGTGAGATGTTTAGAATTACTCATATTGCTATCTTAGGAAAATCAATATGAATAGAAAAGATTTGTGCATAATGTACTCTTTTTTTTTTTTTTTCGGTTTTTGGACAACACCTGGTGATGCTCAGGGGTTACTTCTGGCTATGCGCTCAGAAGTCGCTCCTAGGTTGGGGGACCATATGGGAAACCAGGGGATTGAACCGCGGTTTGTCCTAGGCTAGCGCAGGCACCTTATCTCCAGAGCCACCGCCCGGGTCACACCCAGCAGTGCTCAGGGGTTACTCCTGGCTCCATGCTCAGAAATTGCTCTTGGCAGGCACGGGGGACCATATGGGGCACCAGGATTCGAACCGATGACCTTTTGCATGAAAGGCAAACGCCTTACCTCCATGCTATCTCCTGGGCCCCGCATAATGTACTCTTAAAAAGGATAATTTACAACATTTAAGTGAAAATCAAATAAAATACACTGTTGGTATAAATTTCAAATTATACAATAAACATGATAAGATGTAAGCATTTTTCTCTCAGGAAATCTAAATTTGACATAATGCATTCTTAACACATTTAGTATTGATTGCATACTCATTTAAAATGCGCATCTTGGAGGCTGGAGTGATAGCACAGAGAGTAGGGTATTTTTCTTGCACAAGGCCAATCACAGGTTCTATCCTTGGCATCTGTTATGGTCTCCCTGGGCCTGCCAGGAGTAACCTCTAAGTGCCACCAGATGTGGCGCCCAACCCAAATATATACATGCGTGTGTATATGAATAAAATAAAATAAAATTCACATCCTTTCAGGGAGGGAAAAAGAGAAACAGGTGGATATTATCATCAACATACTCTTGGATAAGATGAATCTATTTTATTGCTAATTTTGTCTTTTGTTGTTTCACACTGTATTTTCTAGGGACAAAGACTAAAATATGAAACAGTTACAATAAATTTTAATAAAATATTAAAATATAAGCACCAAATATATGCACAAAGTCTAAATTTCATAAATTTAAAATACAGTAAAACAATAGCTTTTATTATATTAACTATAAAATGTTAACTAGACTAAAAGCATTAACCATAATATTAGATTTATTACAATTACTTCATGATATGCAAAATTTATGAAACCAAATAAATGTAGCAGTGCCATAGTATATAATATTTTTGTTTGTTTGTTTGGGTTTTTTTGGGTCACACCCAGCAGCACTCAGGGACTACTCCTGACTCTATGCTCAGAAATCGCTCCTGGCAGGCTCGGGGGACCGTATGGGATGCCGAGATTTGAACCACCATCCTTCTGCATGCAAGGCAAACACATTACCGCTGTGCTATCTCTCCAGCCCCATAGTATATAATCTTAATATAAAAATCAACTGTACTTGTATAGATTGTAAAGAAAAAGATTAACTAAGAATTGTCTTACATATCATTGGAAGTGAGGCATAAGGTGGAAAATTTTATAGCTGTATTAAAAGAATATATTTAGGGCTGGAGCAACAGCACAGCATTGCACACAGCTGACCTGGGTTCAATCCCCAGCATCCTATATGGTTCTCCAAGTCATCCAGGAGTGATTTCTGAGGTCAGAGCCAGGACTAAACCCTAAGCACTGCTAGTTGTGAACCAAAACAAACAAACAAAAAGAGGTAAATATTTAGATATAAATGTGACATAAGGGTAATACTATTAAAAGCTATTATATAAAATGAGAAAAATTTTAAAGACTATCAATTGGTGGCTTATACTCTATGTATGAACTGGAAGTCATTATGACTTAGGTGTCAATTGTAAACTCTAGCCTTTAAATTCAAGAGAATATCACAGTCCCAAAAGTTACTATTCTAGAAATTATTTATAAATTATATATGGACAAAATGCTTGCCCATAAATTCAAAATTCAATTTATTCAAAAAATGCAAAGTTACACATTTTATACTATTTTATTTGAAAATTAAATATAAAGATACAGTAAATCTCAGAGGTAGATAAATACCTTGATTATATTCCAGGGTTTCACATTAATGAAGTAAAAATCATGATAACGTAAGTTGCATGATTTTTTGTGGTTTAGTGGTAAGGATTTAATGGTAAGAACTTAATCCACAGCACTGAAAAATTTAATTACAATGACATAAAATGTTAACTGTCAGGCATATTGCTTGTTTCATTGGTTTAAAGATGATACCTAGTAGTGCTCAGGGTTTACTCCTGGCTATGCACTTAGGAATTACTTCTGGCAATGATCAGAGAACCATATGGGATGCTGAAGATTGAACCTTGGGTGGCAGCATTTGAGGCAAATGCTCCACTTGCTGTACATCATTCTAGCCCCAAAAATCAATACTGTTAAAATTACTCTCCTACTTAAGCTATTATAAAGATTCAAAACAATCTCTAAATAGAGATGATTTCTTCAAGAACCTAAAAATGTTAGTAATGAGGTTTATGTGAAGAGAATAGCCAAATCCATACTGAAAAATAAGAATAGAAACTGGTATATACTTCAGTACTTAATTTAAAACTATATGAAGATATAGAATTAAAAAAAGGTACTGGAATAATCATGTTTAATGGGTTATATATTCAAGGATAAAATCCCATGTTTTGAACAGTTAATTTTAAACAAAGACATAAGAATAAGAAATATAGTAAAGATTGCCTTTGCCAGAAATATTGAGGGAAAGTTGGATAACCACATATAAAAATTTAAAGCTGGATCCATATTTTACACATTACATAAAAGTCTCTTCATAGTGGATCAAAAGCCTGAGATCTTATGAAAGCTAGAAAGTACACTGAGGAAAATATAAGCAGAATGTTCCAAATTTTGTTTCCCAAAGGAATCTTCAATAATATGATGCCACTGGAAAGGCAATGAAACTTTACAATGAACTATACTAATGTTTCAGTATGAAAAAAAAAACATACAAGCTAACACTTAAAAAAAAAAGAACAATGGAAAACATGTTTGCATTGAACATTCAGATGGAGGATCAAGTATTCACAAAGATTAATCACAACAAAATCCAAACCCTATCAAAAAATAGGTAGAGGAAATGAATAGACATGTCTCAGAATGGTTAACAGAACATAAAAATGTTCATCATAACATCATTAGGAAACTCCAAATCAAGACAATAACAAGATATCATCTCACATCAATTAGAGTAGTTTTTACCAAGAATAGTAAAAATTATCTGTACTGGCTGGGATATAGTGAAAAAGCAAGTCTCATCCACTGCTAGTGGAATAGTAAGGAAAATTTATTTTCTCTATGTGAACTGAATGAACTCAGATGACAATCATATTAGTATCTTTAACTGTACAATTCCTTCTCAACTATTTTTCACAACTTTTGAAAACTCAGAGGAAATGCCTGTTCTTGTCAACTCTTTTTAGTACCTCAGCCAAACTTCAATCTCTCCTCCTTATATGCCCTCAAATCAATTTGCATGTATTGTAATTCTGTGTGTGCAACTCTGCTTGTAAGTGAAGTATACAGGAAAGAAGGAACCTGACTGTAGTAAGACAGATCCAAGATGATGAGTGATTTATTCAGTCAGATATTTTCTTTAGGAAGGGAGTATTCCTAACTTCTCAACTCTGACACTATTCCAGTTTTTCTGTGCTCCCAGGACACCCAAATTTTGTGTCTGCCATAAGATATAAGAATTTCTTAGAAGGCTTCTGATTGATACTTGCCTTTCATACATTTTCTGTTGTAATCTTACCTGGCACTCAATATCCTCATTCTTCACAGGTGAATAGAATAGTGCCGCTTCATATTTCTCCCTCAAGACTAGTCAGGAATTTTTCTAGCAGGAAGGTTTTATTATTGAACAAAGTAGTGAAATTCTTGCCCTTATAGAATTTGCATTATAGTGTGAGGATGCAACCAACAAGTAAATAAATAAAATGTGCCATGAAGAAAAATAAAGTATGACAAATAAATAAATGGCCAAGCACTTTTTCCTCAATTTTCTTCTCTATATAATAAATTGCTTAAAACCAAAGAGTGAATATATCTTGGTCATTACTGAATTACTTACATATAACCAAGTGCCTGGTATCAAACTACATTTGTAAGTATGCAAATACATGAAAGATTTTCATATAGTGCTTTATATGTATAGCATGAGTGTAAAAAAATCTACTTACAAGTCGTAGAAATGGAGATAATCTGTCCTCAAATTCATCTAATTGAATATTCCCTCTGACTATACTCGTAGTCATCAGCAATGATTTTTCAGTGTGCTAAATTTCTTTGGGTATATATAAACTAATATGTGAAACATGTGTATACAGTGTTTTATATACAGTATCTCTCTATAATCAATATTATTAAAATAGAACATGCTATTTAAAATATAGCTACAGCAGAGGTTAAGAGTTGAACTATATCTCCTTTTCTGTGAATTTAAACAATGTCTAATAAATATATTAGAGAAGACTTTCAAGACAATAAATTGACCTATTCAGATATACATAGTAAAAAAATAAAGCTGCATATACTTATGACCTACATACTGCTGACATTGTTATGGTAGGGTCTTAGTACTATAACTAATTACTGTTATCTGGGCGGTGAGGTAAAAAAATATGTGAACTTCCTTAACCTGTTCTATTCTCTAATCAACAATTTCAGATGATCAAAGCGAATGACAAGGGGCTGGAGAGTTAGCACAGCGGAGTTTGTCTTGCAAGCAGCTGACCCAGGACCTAAGGTGGTTGGTTCGAAATCCCGGCATCCCATATGGTCCCATGTGCCTGCCAGGAACTATTTCTGAGGAAATAGCCAGGAGTAACCCCTGAGCACCACCAGGTGTGCCCCCCCCCCAAGAAAACAAAAAAACAAAACAACAACAACAAAATGACAAGAATACAGCCCATGCAGCAGCACAGGCTCCATGCTCTTTGAAAGACTGTGTAACTAAATTCTGCATAGAATCTGACTCGTGATGTAAGCCAGGAGCCTAGCTGTATGTAGCAGCAAACAAAGGAGATAAACAGAGTTGAAGAGGTATTAAGAGGAAATAAGATTTACATCTTATGCTCTCTACATGGATGGAGACTGCTCCTTAAAAAAGATAATGAGAACATCCTTTTTGGAGTGAGATGTGAAAAAAAGAGAAATGGTAAGATTTTATCTTTTCCTTTCAAACAAAGCAAAGGGAAGCATTTCCCCATTATCCTTGGTATGAGATTACATTAGAAAAGCAAGTTTGGCCATTCATAAAAATCGTTCACAGATCCTGTATTTTTTGAACTAATGCATTTCATTAGTACAGCGCATTAATTTCTCAAGACTTTGTCGTGCTATATTTTTTTCAAAGAAGGATCAAGAGCTAATGAAATTCCTATAGACAAGGAACATTGTTTTATGCTCTGGTGCTCAAACAGATAACAAATGGCATCAAAGCCACCCAAAGGTTTACTTTATGATGCAGCAAACAGTGTCTGTTGAGAACTTTTGTCTTCTTAATAAAAGGCCAGTTATTCAAAAATTGTCTATTATTTTAATAACTTCAATTTTTATGATTTTAATAACATTATTTTTTAAACTTCTAATACGTAGCACAGAGAAGGAACATTTAAACTACTCTATGATTTACATTGTTTCTATCATACAATAAAAAAATTAAATGTGATGAGCTGTAGCCACAATCTCAAACACAGCTGCCATTTTCAAGCCAGGCCAGCTCCATAGACTCACTCTTTTCTTCGACAAGATATAAACTGAACCATGAGAGAATATGGCTACCCCCTTCCTATGGAGCAGAAAGCTGGAAATCTTGTGAGATTTCCACCTGCCAAAACTATGCCCTGCCAAAGCCACACCTGCAGCCTCTATCGCCCACAATCACTGTTGCCCCATACATAGCCCTGCCTCATCACTGACCCTCAAAATTCCCTTCAGGGACACCAATCTGATCAAATGTCAGTTGCGTCAATTCTAGAGCTGATATCACCAGGGCTTTTTCTAGGAGCCCTGGCATCTGAGTACACACCCCCTAGAATTCATAGTATTAGTAATAGTGAATCTCTGGACAACTTCATTGTTTATGTTGTCATTAAATTAACACACCAATTTAGCAGAATGGACAGCTAGCAAGAAGTTACTAAATCTTCTGCCATTGTATTAATGACTTTATTGGATCTACAATAATTTCTCATGTGCTTGCTACTGCAATCTTTTTCCTTCCTTCCTTCCCTCCTCCCCTTCCTCCTTCTTTCTTTAATTTTCTTTTTTATTGGGGGGATGGGTCACACATAGCAGCGCACAGGGGTTAATCCTCCCTCTATGCTCAGAAATCGCTCCCGGCAGGTTCGGGGACCATATGGAATGCCGGGATCTTAACCACCATCTTTCTGCATGCAAGGCCAATGCCCTACCTCCTTGCTATCTCTCCGGCCCCTCCCTCCCTTCCTGCCTTCCTACCTTCCTTCCTTCCCTCCTTCTTTTATCTCTCTGTTTGTTGCTTCTTCTCTTTCTCTCTCTCTCTTTCTTTCTTTCTTTCTTTCTTTCTTTTTCTTGCTTCTTCTCTTTCTTTCTCTCTTCTTTTTCTATCTTTCTTTCTTTTTTTTTCTTGGAGCCATACCCAGTGATACTCTGGGGTTACTCCTGAATCTGAGTTCAGAAATATGAGATGTCAGAATTCAGGTCATTCCCGGGTTGGCCACATGCAAGGCAAATGCTCTATCACTGTGCTATCCCTCTGCCCTAATTACTCTTTTTTTTTCTTCCCTTCCTTTGATTATTTTTTCCATACCTTCCTTATTATACTAGTTATGCTCCCAAGTCAAGATTAATTGCATGTAAATCCCTTGTAATAATGATGTGGTATAATAGCTGCTAGAATAAGGAAATAATGTTATAACATGCATCATTAAACTATGAAACTCATCTATGTAAAATTAATTAGCATGCAATCAGATACTCAAGAAATGTTATTTAAAATTAAATATATAAAATTATCTAAATGAAATGTGGGGATAATTATACAGAAAATTTCTCACAGATAAGGACCAGGCTAACTTGAAAATAGGGCCTTGGCTTATGAAAGAGCCACTGTTAACTGAAAGACTGCTCTGTGCCAGACACTATTTAAGTTCATCACCATAATATCTCATTTTAATCTCCTCAAAACACAAGTAATTCTTGTAAAATACCCATAACTAATGAGATAATTTACCAATTACCTGGAAACAAATTTAAAATATACAACAAGTAGTAACAGAAGATAACAGGGAGATTCCATTTACATGAATGACACAACTATGAAACAAATAAATTTAAGGCAGAACAGTATGATAGGGAGAGAACATGAAAATATTTCTGAGAATAACATGATAATAAAAACTTTCATTTATATTCCAAGCATATATTTATGTAAGTACATAAAATTTTGCAATTCCAAGTAGCATCCCAGCAATCTCAACTTGTATATATGAGGGCCTCATTGGCTAAATAACATTATAGGATTTCCAAACACCATGGAGTGTGGCCATGGTAATGCCCAGCATCAATGGATGTTGCCTCTCACAATGATAAATACAAGATAGCATTTTTATTAAATTTATGCATTAAATTTTATATTTAATATTAAATATAAAAATCTCCAGGGATCTAAGAACTTTAAAGTTAAACTCAAGCTCTTTAGTCTATATTTGGTTTGGGGGTTACACTCAGTGACACTCAGGGGTTACTCCTGGCTATGTGCTCAGAAATGGCTCCTGGCTTGGGAGACTATACAAGATGCTGGGGGATTGAACCGTGGTACATACTAGATTAGCCATGTGCAAGGCAAATGCCCTATAGCTTGCATCACTGCTCCAGCCCCAGCCCTTTAGTTTTAAGAAAAATATTAGTTTCATATTAATGAAGAGTAATCTAAATTTATGATGATAAATAGAAATAACAGAATAAAACTCCTAGAGATAATGAGGACATAACAAAATAATTTCTATAAAAAATGTAATGAGGGGGGCCCGGGGGATAGCATAGAGGTAAGGCGTTTGCCTTTCATGCAAAAGGTTATCAGTTCGAATCCCGGTGCCCCATATGGTCCCCCGTGCCTGCCAGGAGCAATTTCTGAGCATGGAGCCAGGAGTAACCCCTGAGCACTGCCGGGTATGACCCAAAAACCAAAAAAAAAAAAAAAAAAAAAAAAGTAATGAGTAGCAAAAATATTTTAAAATAAATATAAGTTCTAATAGCTGATCTATCCTGATCTATTCACTTCTTTTACAGTATCAAAGTCTAATTTAATTCTCCAAATATCCAAAATTTTATTTTCATATTAGCATTGTTAGATAAAAGACAAGATCAATTTATTGCAATAATAACTAACATTTCTGACTGCTTACTAGGCACAATGTTAAATATTACTATATCATGGATTATGTAGATGCATACTTCCAAAGATATTTTACATAGATAATTATCACAAAACATTAATAAAATTGAATGCTGACAACTAAGAAAGGTTTCTCCAAATGATGGAAATAGTTCATGACTCACAATATAATACTCATATAAGGAATGGTTTAGAGTAAAAGTCTACTTAAAGTCAAAATTATTACCACCCTTCTAACCATAATTACTGTCCTTCCCAAAGCTAGGGAAGAAGACGTCTCCAGTCTCAACAATTCTATATATATAGCAATTCTAAAAATTTGAATGTAACTCTTGACTCCAAAATAACTTGTCTCCTCTGTCTGGCTGTCCATTCGAGTCATAGACTCATGAAATGTTCTAAATTTTTCTCTTCAGAAAAAGCAATATAACTCACTTCCTGTTTTGCAGGGACATTTTGTAAATTAGAAAAACACTGATTTAATCATCATCAAACGTCCTTTGTTTCTTTTCCTCCCTCTCCTCATGATGGATTAGATCTCCCTGGAGTAGCTACTTGCCAAATGGTCTCCCAGTGTACTCAAAGAGTTAAGGCAGCTTGTACATTTGCATAATTTACAACCAGGGACTAGCCAGAGACTCAGAGAATCTGGTACAGTAGGCCATTTAAAAATTCATTCAAATACATTCATTCCTGAAGCTTTTTCTGCTTATATTAGAATATGAAAAAATATTTTTAAACCTATCTTCAAAAGAAAAATGAAAAGAACACACAGGTTTATATCTGCAAGAGCAAACTCTTATCTCATTCTATTGTTTATAGAATTTTTCCTTACACAGAAACTTACTCATATATTCACATTAAGCAGTTAATTGAACAGAATAGAGTTGCTATGGAAACTGTATGGTATGCCCTAGTACTTAGTGAGGAAATGAACACTACTAATTATCACCAAATGTATGATATTTCTACTTTAGTATGCTATAGTTTTTAATGTACAATCTTTTTTAATTAGCAGCAAGTTGTTCACACAGCATACAGAGGATGAACAAGATCTAAAAATAAATGTAAATCATCAGGTATGAATCTGCAAATTTTACTGAAAAAAAGTAATAAAAGACTTGTATTTTGCCAACTCTTCTAGGAAGAATGAGAGGCTTTACCAATGTCTAAATCCTTAAAGATAAACAAAGACAATGAAAAAATGCCACAGAAAACAATTATTTTCTCATATCATTAATAAATACATTATATGACCCCAACATGTCATGCGTTGAATGTCACTATGTATCAGGTGGTAGGAATAGAAACTTCTAGACAGCATGATGTTATTTGGTTACAAAGTCAACTCTTCATCTCAATGGAAAGGTGACCAAAAATGTTTCTATTGGCAACACAGAAGATAAACATGAACAATTTCCAACATGGCAGAGTGACAGCTCAGCAGCTACCAGCCTTGCATGTAGCAAACCCAGGCTTGATAACTCTCAGCATCCTCTATGGTTCCCTGTACACCACCAGGTGTGATTCCTGAATAAAGAGCCAGTATTAACTCCTGATCATCACTGTGTGGCCCAAAAAGAAAAAAAAACAGAAAACAGAAGAAAGTACAGTCAATATCCTTGAAGATGGTGAACCTCTGGTTGAATGAGATGCTCACAGTTGCAAGAAGTCAAAATTTCTAACCTACACGCACAGACTTCTGAGTGTCACCAATAAGACAATCAGAACCCTACATTAAGAACTCCATCATTTTGCTTTGCACAATTACTTTGTAATTGTGTAATTTGTAATTACAAAGTAATTGTGCATATGTTTTATTTTTCTTAATGTTTTTTGACTGAAAATTCAAAATTAAAGTGTCAGCAAGGGGATTTCTTTTGAGAATTCTGTTTATCGGTGATTATCTTCCCATTGTAACATCACCGTGTCCTCTTTCTTTGCATCTTTGTCTTCATAAAATTAAAAATTAGGGGCCGCTGAGGTGGCGCTAGAGGTAAGGTGTCTGCCTTGCAAGTGCTAGCCAAGGAAGGACCGCGGTTCGATCCCCCTGTTTCCCATATGGTCCCCAAGCCAGGAGTGACTTCTGAGTGCATAGCCAGAAGTAACCCCTGAGCGTCACCGGGTGTGACCCAAAAACCAAAAAAATTAAAAATTAAAAAAAGAGTTACAAAAAAAAGAGCTCCCATCATGAAAGAGATGAATCTATCATGGTGGCCTTCTTTTCACACCACTGCCTGGCAAGGTGAAAAAGAATCCTCCAATGCTTCCTGACCCAAATTTAGTTCTGATCAGTTGAATCAGAAAGTCAGCATCTAATTCTGCAATTTCCTCTGAATCACATCTCTCCCTCCTGGTGCTAAATCATTAATCCACAGTACCTACTCCAGAAATCATCCTGTGTTTTTCCTCCTTTATCGTGATCATTCCTGGCAGATCTTTGGATGACCATATGAAGTGCCAACCCCTGATCACCTGTGGTGCCATCTCCCGAATCTCTAATGCCCTCTGCTTTCAACACTCAACCAACAATACTGAAGCAAATCATAAAGTTTCTGCATGTAAAGAAACAAGGGCTGAACCCAAGGGACAGCTAACTGAAAGGAAAATATTCGTTTTTATCATGTCAGATAAAGGCTTGAGAGCAGCAGCCCTATCAAAAATGGGTAGAAAATGAATGGCACTTCTTAAGAAAAATAATTTCTGATAAGACACAAAGAAAGTGTTCAGCATCTCTATCATTAGGGAAATTCAAATCAAAACAATGAAGTCATCTCACAACCATTTTGAAGGACACAGATAAAAAAATACTATGTAGGCACCAGCAAGATGTGGAGAAAAATGAACTCTCACCATTGCTGGTGAGAATGCTGTTTAGTTCAACCTTTGTGGAACACAGTAGGAAGAGTTCTGTGAATTCAGAATCAAGTTGACAATTCCACTTTTGGGCATCTACCCCAGGACAAAGAACACTCATTCCAAATAAATGCTGCACACTTCCCTATAGCACTTAGCACAATGTCTCAGACACGAAAGCAACCTAGGTGTTCAATGACAGATGAATGGATTTGGAAGATGTGGCATATATACACAGTGAACTACTATGCAGCTGAAAGGAATAATGAAACAAAGTAATATGTGGTAATCTGATTGAAAAGGAAGATAGCATCAGAAGAGTAAGTGCAAACATAGATGATATCCTAACTCTGCGTACTCTACAGTACACAAAGAGATGTAATGGAATAAATGGAGGGAATGCTTAGATCATACTTGACCTCACATTAAAGGTAAATACAACAGAATAAAAAAATTGAAAGGAAGATGGGAGAATAAAAGGGTCATAATGGAACAAGGGTCAGATTTCACTGATATTGGTGATGTGGGAGAGTATTACAAATAGCACTATATACAAAGCATAGACTCAACAATACAGAAAACATGAAACCTAAGTTGCAACCACAAAACTTTGAAAACTGCCTGTCAAGGAGGGCAAAGCACAGAGGAAGAGGGCAGCTAAGGAGGAAGCACGGAAACTATAGTTGAGGGAAGTGGACTCTATGGAATTGAGTCAGAATACCATATATCTAAGAATCAACTATTAGTAAATTTGTAAATCATGCCTCTTTAATTAAATAACTTTTTTAAAAAGTTAAATATATTAAGAAAGTATAATTTTAGGTTTTACTAAAAATTTTGGACTAAATAGTGCTACTTGAAACAAGCATCACAGCTTCATCTTCTCCTTCCAGTAGATTAGATCTTTGTCTGCTTCAAACTCTGAATGTTTGTTTTCAAACATAATAAGCATTGCCAGTAAACTCAAGAGACAAAATAACAAGTACAACAGTATTTCAAGAAGGGGGTGGGCATTAATATAATCCACAAGAATAATCATAATAAATATATTTTAAAAAATGTGTTTTAGGTCCTAATCCCCTCAACCAAATGGAAAAAGGGCATTCTTTCTAGCCCTTTTTCAGCCTACTTCTGGGTTCCAGTGTCAAACTGACTATCTGCCCCTTGCAGCCAGGCAGATTTGTTTCTGGGAGAAAGTAGGGAACCTCATTTTGTAATCCCTTCTGCCAAACGCAAATGGGTCTGTATTTTGGGGTCTTCTCTTAGGCTCTTTCTGGGTCCCAATGCCACTGCTGATCCTTTGTCCCCAGGGGAGTGTCAGGTCTGTGTCTGGGTGAAAACAGGGACACTCCCATCCTAATCCCCTCCACCAATGGAAACAGGGCGTTCTTTCCAGCCTTCCCTCGGCCTCCTTTGGGGTTCCAATGAACACATAGCCAGGACTAACCCCTTAGTGTCACCAGGTGTGCCCCCCCAATAAAAATATACAGCTCAAAATCCAGCTGAACAAACCAATGAACTAGTATGCAATATTTTTATCAGACTTAGTCAACCTTGCTATTTTAGAAAAATAACCTCTAAAGAAGCTATACCTCAAGCAACCTTTCATAAAAAATTATTCAATAGATCACCTTCTTAAGCACCCTGATACTCCATAATTCCAATCAACTAAATGCAAAGATCAATGGGGAAGATAAGGTGGGGGATATGGAGAGAAATCCTATCAAATTTCCAAGTCAACCCAAATGCTTAAAAATTATAGATGAAGACATAAAATCAACAATTAATGTTTTAGAGTTGGAAATCAAGGGGTTTACTAGCCTGCGAAATTAAGAAATCTTTCAGAAGATGATAGAATCCATACAAATGGAGCTGAGAGAGATCAAAAATGTTAGCAAGCTATAGTAGTAGAATTACACAGATGGAGAATCGCATAGATGAACTTGAAGGCACATTACAAGCTAGCAGTGATAACACAGTCAAAAAAGAAAGGAGAGACAAAACACTGGAAGAAAATATAAGGTACTTAATGAACAAAGACAAGAGAAATAATATCTGAATTATAGGAAATCAGAAGGGGAAGAAAATGGGAAAGGGGAAAACAAGTAGTGAAAAAGATAATAGCAGTGAACTTCCCAGCCCTTGGGAAAGAGGTTTCTCTACAAATTCAATAAACAAAAAGAGTTCCAAACAAAATAGAGACTAAGAGAACAATATCAAAACATTCGTTAATGCAAACGGCAAAAAAAAGAGAGAGAGAGAGAGAGATAGACTCTTTAAAGCAGTAAGGAAGAGGAAAAAACTCAAGTATAGAGGAAAAAACTTAAGAATCACCTTCCATTTGAAACAATCCAGGTTTGAAAAGAATATAATGATATATTTAAACTACTGAATGAAGAAATTTTCAACCTAGAAACTTTCAACCACCACCCAGCAAAATTCTCATTTACATAGGAGGGGCCAAAAAGAACTCACAATATTTGTGCTAAGCAAACTGACTCTAAACGAACTACTCAAAGAGCAATTACACAAACGAAACAACAACAACACTACACAATATAATGGCACAGCATCTTTTTTGGTCAACAGTTTCCTTAAATGTCAATGGACAGAACTCTCCCATCAAAAGACAAAGAGTAGAGGTTGGATCAGGAAACAAAACTCAGATATCTGCTGCCTGTAGGAAAGACATTTAAAAGCTCAGGACAGATACAGGCTCGGTGGAAAAAGATGAAAAACAATTATACAAGCCACTGGGGGGGAAAGCTTTGATAGTCATATTCATATCAGAACAAACTACATTCAACCTCAAGTACTTAGAGACAAAAATGAGAACATTTTTCTTTGCATTTTTTTATTATTATATTGTTGATTTCTGTTCTATTTTTTATTACTTCTTTTCTTCTGCTTGTGTTTGGGTTCCTTTTCTGTTAGTTTTCTGAATATTTTAGGTGTTTTATAGGTTGATAATTTTGTCATTTTCTTCTTTTCTAATTTAGGACTGTATTGCTGTGAGTTTTCCCTAATTACTGCTTTTGCTGTGTACCATATATTTTGGAAATTTATTATTCATTATCATTGTTTTCAAGGAATTTCTTTATTTCTTCTTTTATTTCCTCTTTGATACGGCTATTGCTGAGCAACATGTTATTTAGTCTCCAGGTGTTAGATTTTCCCCACATCTTTTTATAGTCAATCTTAATCTCTGTGGCATTGTGTTCTGATAGGGTTGTTCGTAAAACTTTGTTGTTTTTTTTTAGTATAACTCTTATATCTGTATCTTTATATACATTAGATTTGTATTCTAGAATGTGGTCTATTCTGAAGAAATGTCTATGTGCACTTGAGCTGTTTTTTGAAAGAATAAACAAGATATACAAACTGTTGGCAAGATTCACAAGGAATAAAAGAGAAAATACTCAAATAAATCAGATTACAACAGAACCCCAAGAAATCAAAGGCATTATGAGAGCTTTTTATGAACAACTGTACTCAGTTAATCTAGGGAACCTAGAAGAAATGGGCGTATTTCTGGAAATATATTATCTCCTGATACTTAAGGTGGAGGAAGTGAAAAACTTAAATAGGCCAATCACAAGTATGGATATTGAAACAGTAATTAAGAAACTCCCCAAGAACAAAAGTCTAGGACAATATGAGTTTATAGGTAACTTTTTTCAAGTCTTCAAAGAGTTACTACCATTGATTCTTAGAGTCTTTCAAAATATTGAAAAGATGGGAATCCTCTCAATAACTTCTATGAAGCTAATATTATGCTCATTCCCAAAGCTGACAAAGATAACACAAAGATGAAAACTAAAGACTAATCTCAGTAATGAATATGGATTAAAAAATCCTTAACAAAATCTTAGCAAACAGAATTCAATAACACATCAAAAAGATTATACATCATGACCAAATGGCCTTCATCCCATGGATGCAAGAATGGTTCAATATATGCAAATCAATCAACATAATACACCACATCAATAAAAGGAAAAATATGATCATATTAATTGATGCAGTAAAAGATTTTGACAAAATCATACACCCATTCAGAACGAAACCTCTCAATAAAATAGGTGTAAATGAAACTTTCCTCAAGATTCTAACAGTTATCTATTTAAGTTCCACACCCAACATTATTCTTAATGGTGAAAAATAGAAAACGCTTCCACTAAGGTTTGGCATGAGGCATGGATGTCCACTATCCACACTCTTATTTCAACATAGTATTAGAAGTCTTAGTAATAGCAATCAGGCAAGAGAAGAAAATCAAAGAAATCCAAATCAGAAAAGAGGAAGTCAATATCTATTTGCAGATGACATGATGATATGCATCAAAGTTCCTAAAAAGTCCAAGAAATGCTCCTAGAAATAAACCAATAGAGTAAAGTGGCCAGCTATAAAGCCTAAAACAAGAGAGTTTTGTTCCTTTATGAAAAACAAAAACAAACAAAAAAAATGACTAAGAGGAAAAAGAGAACAAAAAGTCAATCCAATACAAAAAAGTCAATCTCATTTAAAAGAGGGTTTAAAATTATCAAGTACCTAGGACTCAACCTAGCAAAAGAGGTGAAAGACCTACACCACAAAAACTTCAAAAAACACTTCAGAAAATAATTAAAGAGGAACTAAGGAAGTGGAAGAACATCCCATGCTCATGGATTGGAAGAATCAATATAATCAGAAAGATCATTTTACCTAAACTACTATATAAATTCAATGAAATTCCCAGTCAAATTCAGACAAAATTCTTCAAGAACTTAGAACAATCAATTTTTAAAGATTGTGTGGAACCATAAAAGACTTAATAGCCAAATCAATAGTGAAACACAAGAAATATGGAGGCACGTCATTACATAATTTGAAGCTCTACCACAAAGACATAGTGTTTAAAACAATATGGTATTGGAACAAAAACAGATTTTTTTCAGACCAATGGGTCAGAATAAAATATACAGTGGCAAAATCTCATGCATATGGTCAACTAATCTTTGTGAAGGGAACCAAGAATATAAAATGGAACAAAGTCTCTTCATCAAATGATGTTGGAAAAATTGGATAACTATGCATAAGCAATTAAAGATTGATCCATATTTGGGCCAGAGCAATTGCACATTGGTAGGGAGTTTGTTTTGCACATGGAGATCTGGGACAGAGCCGGATTCAATCCCCAGTATCCCATATGGTCCCCTGAGTTTGTAGGAGCGATTTCTGAGTGCAGAGCCAGGGCTAACTCCTGAAAGTCAATATGCATGTCCAAAAAAAACAAAAAAAAAAATAAAAATAAAGATTGATCCATAGCTCACACCTTACACAAAAGTCAATTCACAATAGATTAATGTTCTTGGGATTAGGCCCGAATCCATGAAGTTCACTGAGGAAAATATAGGCAGAACACTCCACATCTTAGACCTCAAAGAAGTCTTCAATGATAGGATGCCAATGGCAAGAGCTATAGCATCAAACTTAAATAAATGGAATTTCATCAAACTAAAAGTTACAAAAGAAATATGAATTAAAATTAGAAGAAAACTGATTGGGAGAGAATTTTTGCACTCAACACATCAGATAAAAGGTTAATTTCTAGAATATACAAAGTACTCACAAAGGTTAGCTCCACAAAGCTCAAAAACCTCATAATAATGGGCAGGGGAGATGAATAGGCACTTCTATGAGGAGAATCAAATGAAACACATGAAAAAGTGTTCATCATCATTTATCCTTAGGGAAATTCAAATCAAGACAATTAGATATCATCTTACACCAGTGAGAATAGTACATGTCAAAAATACTGGCAACAGTAGAGTGGGGAGTGTGTTTGTCTTGCATGCAGCCAACCGGAATTTGATCCCAGGCATCCTATATAATCTGACAAGACTGCCAGCAGTGATTCCTGTGCAGAGCAAGGAATAACCCTGAGTAATGTTTTCTTATGAACCCCAAACAAAACAAAACAAAAATTCACTTTTATTTTCAGTGTCTGGTGGTGTGAAAAGATAATAGAAACAATTTATTATTTTGTTTCTATTCAAAACAGTATGTTTGATTTTATAGAGTCATGTTTTATAAATAAGCACGTGGTTTATCTTGGAGAATGTACCATATGTATTGTAGAAGAAAGCATATCCAGATTTCTGAGGATGGAAAGCCCTTGTATATATTTACTAAGCCACTCTCTTCCTTTTATTCCTACACAGTCAGTATATTCTTGTTAATTTTTGACCTGATTGGCCTATCAAGGTGTGATAGGTTAGTGTTGAATCTTCTACTATTACTGCGTGTGGTTTTTGTTCTTTTGGATTTTTTTTCTTTTTTGGTTTTTGGGCCGCCCAGTGACACTCAGGGGTTACCCCTGACTATGTG
This sequence comes from Crocidura indochinensis, assembly GCA_004027635.1. Taxonomy (NCBI): domain Eukaryota; kingdom Metazoa; phylum Chordata; class Mammalia; order Eulipotyphla; family Soricidae; genus Crocidura; species Crocidura indochinensis. Next base: position 59,771 of record PVKC010000737.1, read on the forward strand.
CTCAGAAATAACTCCAGGCTTGGGGGACTATATGGGATACTGGGGGATTGAACTACTGTCTATTCGAGGCTAGTGCAGACAAGGCAGATGCCTTACCCCTTGTGCCACCGCTCCAGCATGTACTGTGTTATTTTTATGACTTTCTTCACGTTTATTAGCAGTTTTTAAAGATTTTGTTGGCCCTTCATTTGATGCACATATGTTTAGGAGTGTGGTTTCTACCTGGTGTAGACATCCTTTGATTAGTAAGAAATGCCCATATTTTATAATCTCCTTAAACCTAAAGTCTATGTCATCTGATATTACTATAACCATCCCAGCCTTTTTTTTTTTTTTTTTTTTTTTTG
>PVKC010000738.1:0-60251 GCA_004027635.1 Crocidura indochinensis
TTCATAGTTTTACTAGCCCACCTTGGCAAGGTTGCTGGCAAGCTAAACTGGAGACCAACAGAAAACAAAGGTCCAAGTAGGCCCTAGATGGGGGAAAATCCACTATTCTGTAGCAATGAGAAAAAGAGCACCAACCAGGTTTTTAAGAGAATAAAAAACAACAACATTGCCCCCCCAGATGCTGAAATACCAGGAGGGACTTTATAAGTAATTGTCATATTGCCTATGACAACATGACATTTGCTCCTGATTTCAAAAGTTAAAATTTGGTGTCTGACTGGTTGGCGATTTTCTATGCTCTTTATGCATGCATGCCTGATTTTAACACTGCGAGCTTTCCAATTGTGTTTTTATTAAAAATAAAAGACCAATATAAAGATAAAAATATTTATGTAAATTTATAGTATTGTGTGAGGATTATTATAATTATGAAGTACCTCTTACATAGATCTCCAAAGACTAAGCCTGCTAAAAAGATAAGCTACTGATTTATTTTTCTCCCATATCAATGCATTTCAGTTCTCATTTTATCTAGGAAGTCTTTGTTATGTTTTTTCTTTGGTGCATAATGAAAAATGTTTACCCTGGTCTTTTTATATATAAGAGAATAAACCACCTGCATAATTTTTATCATAATTTATTTTTATATAAATAGTTATATTATTGTGTGAACATCACATCTAAAAGTGATTCACTGTATTTGTTTGAATATAATTTCAGGGCTACACTGTTTAATAAAATTTTCTCTAAACATAGAATGTTCTTTGTTGGTCAATATGGTGGTGACAAGCCACATATGACTATTGAGTCCTTAAAAATGGCTCAAGTAATTGAGATTTTGACTTCTCGATTTAACATAATTTTTATTTTATTTATTTATTTTTTTTTTGTTTTTTTTTTTTTGGGGTCACACCCGGCAGCACTCAGGGGTTACTCCTGACTCCATGCTCAGAAATTGCTCCTGGCAGGCAGGGGGAACCATATGGGGCACCGGAATTCGAACCGATGACCTTTTGCATGAAAGGCAAACGCCTTACCTCCATGCTATCTCCCAGGCCCCAACATAATTTTTATTAATTAAAATTTAAGCAGCCACTTGCAGCAACTAGTTACTTAATGAATAATGCAGGCCCAGAGTTGCTCAAATAAGTGTAATCATATGCATTGAGTGACTTAAGATTTGTTAAAAGTGAAGCTGAAGAGACAGCATGGAGGTAAGGCGTTTGCTTTTCATGCAGAAGGATGATGGTTTGAATCCTGGCATCCCATGTGGTCCCCTGTGCCTGCCAGGGGCAATTTCTGAGCATGGAGCCAGGAATAACTCCTGAGAGCTGCCGGGTGTAACCCTAAAATTAAAAAACAAACAAAAAAAAAGATGTGTTAAAAGGGCCCCCATTCAAATAACACTTTCCCATTCATCAAATTGTCATTTTAAAACTAAACAGCAACAAATAAAAACTTATGGACTGAATATACATGCCCCATTCAGTTTCATATGTTGAAATCTTAATTCCTAAATCTGATGGTATTTGAAAATGATGTTTGGGAAAGTGATTAGGCCACAAAAAAAAATATGCGTGAGATTAGTATCTTTTCAGAAGAGAGAAGAAATACTTGCTTCCCCCTCTCAGTAGTGGGATATAGGGCAAAACAGTGGCCTTTTGCAAAACAGGAAGTGGACTTGCATTAGAACCCATCCATCATAAACTTGCCAGCATCCAGGATCATGAGAAATAATTTTTGACTGTATCAGCCATTTCATTGAAAATAAATTTTTTATAGTAGCCTGTGTTGACAAAGGAAAAAATAAAACTCCTAAGTGCAAATGTCACTAGCACTTAAATTCTTCCTAAAATGTGGGAGTAGGTTGTGCTAAAGTAAAGGAAGCTACAGGTTCCCATAAGTCATGCAAGAAAGTAGGCTTCCTCATTGTCAGAAAGGAGTGAGGTAGTGGTATAGATTCCCCTAGCCACATGAACTACAGCAACTTAATGTCACCCCCTACACCCTCTGACAAAAACAGTCCTGCTCTGTGACTTAACCTTATTAAGCATCCAAGACACCAAATTTATTTGAGATTTATAAATCCTGAACCACGTGGCTGCACACAGCCGCCTGACACCTCAATATCTCATGGTAGTGTCAGCCCAGTAGTATCACAGGAAATCTGATGGGAAAGTTATATCGTAATCTACTAAGCTCAGTGAATCTAATCTGTAACACAGAAGGCTCAAATAGTACTGACCACTGCTCCATATATCCTTAGTAACACCATGGAGAAATAGAACAATCATTTCAAATTGACCTGCGCTGATGTAAGATTTGATAATGCCATTTGCCTTGTGTTGTAACAAAGAATATGGAGTAAATTTATTTGTGCCTGCATGGACACAGGCTATGGTGGTAGCTGAGAGATTGAGGACACTGGCGAAGGGAAGGTCACACTGGTGGTGGGATTGGTGTTTAAATGTTTAATGACCAAAATGATCGCATTATAAACAACATGGTAAATCACAGTGTTATAATAAAAAGTAGGGGAAAAATCAGTGATTATTCTTTGTAAAAGACACATTGCTGTGTTCTGGTCACAAGACAAACACAACATAGTTTTTGTTTTATGACTGACTTGAGACCCTGTCCTGAGAGAGAGGAAGGAGGCATGAGCCAGATGACGGTGTTTCTGAAATAGTGGATAAAGGGGGATAGGAAGCAACATCATGAAGGCAAGGAAAGATTGGGGCCAAGACAAACTAAATAATTCACACTTTCACCCTGTCACTTCCGCTAGACTGAGAAGACCATATATTGAGAGGATTGCAAATAACCCATGGGGCCTAGAATGAATGTTCCTTAGGCCCAGCCATTTCCAGGAGTGGGAACAAATTTATGTTCCTAACTTAACATACTCTTTCGAAGCAGAAATTGCATTTTAGGGTCTAGAACAATAATTGAGGGTACTTTCCTTGCACACAGCCAACCTGGATTACATTTCTGTAGTACATCCCGTATAGCCCTCCAGTACTGTGAGGAGTAATTTATGAGCACAGAGCCAGGAGTAATGACAGAGCATCACCAGGTATGCTCCCACCACCACCACCACCACAAAAAGAAAAGCCAAACAAGTTGCATTTGATTTATTTTTTTAAGCCTTACAAGATCAAGTACCACTAACCTCTTCATGAATATTTGAGGACCAATGGATGGGCACCAGTACTGTGTTTTCCCATCTTTGCTAACTTCCTTCTTATAGAAGATTCTGTTACTATTTCCATTTCACTATTGAGAGATCAATTGCTACATCTGGAATGCAGACTTGCAGGTTTCCCACTCTTCCTTGGTAGTTGGGAGAAATGACTGAGATATTTTAAAAGCTTTAAATGCTAATCTGAGAATCACAAAAAAGAATGCGGAAGTCAAAAGATGCCCAGACATTAGCAAATGATTTATGAATTCCATTACTTTTTACTTGATCGTCAGTAGTGAATTTCAAAAACAGTAAGAAGATAATCAGAGATTTCTAGAGCCACTTGAGGGACTTGGGGAAATTCTTTCAATGAGGTATGTGTGTTTATGCATGCATGCATTTGTTTATTTAATTTTAGTTATAAGCTAAATTTTGGGTATGGAATTTTCTCTATACAATTTCTTCTTTACTTGTCCAACTATTGTTTTCTTTCCACCGCTATATACCATCACTCTTGTGGTAAGATAGTTTTCTTGGGAAAGCCATAGTTCTTTACATTATAAATCCTGCTGAGCGCTATCCAAGGAATTCAGTGAAAATTATTTTGATGATGTATGTACTATGGAAGTTTAGAAAGAAATGACCATTGAAAAGAAGACCCAGACTTAAGAGTTGACATCTTAATAATATACTTTGTTTTCAGAGTACAGAAAGTTTTATTGACTGATCATAGAAAATCTATAAAAAGAATACCATATATTTTTCATGTACATTGGTGTAGTGAAATAGTCCTAAACCATTTCCCTTCTCTCAAGTAAGGCTATTGTGTAAATACAAATTGTTAATATGATTAGTTCCCCATTTCTTTTATGTCACTGATACTTTCTTAGATAAGTACACACTTTATCTTCCACATGAACCTTTCAAGAAATCAGAAACATAAAAAAAAAATCAACGTTTTTTAAATAATCATAGTCTTTAAGTTAGTTGCTATAAATAATACACTGCTAGTTTAAGGAAGAAAGATAAAGCTATGTAAGTTGGTGAACTGAACAGGGTTTTACTTAAGAGAGAGACAAACTATTGTGCTTTCTGTGTAATACGCTACGTCTGGCAGTAGGGTACCTAGATTCATGGATTCAGAAATTCTCCTGCTTTATAAGAATCTGATAGTTTCATTTTGATTACATATCTTTTTTGAGCAGAGCTGTACTATTGGTGCTTTAAAAATGTACTTGGATTTTGTGAATGGTTGCTATAGTTTGTTAATGTGAGTTTTGATCTAAGACATAAGTACATTATGTTTTGCCTATTTTATTAAGTAAATTCTACATGACAGGAATGATTTGAGCTTTGTTAAGCTTTTTAGAGCAGCTGTGTGTAGGTCTTTTCTACTTTACACATTTATTTGTATCTGAGTTTCATTGAGTTCATTTCATCTCTGATGTAAAATTCGGGTCAAATGCATAAACATGTAAATTAATATTTTTCTCCCTCTCTTTTCTTATTCATTTAATCAATGGATACTTATGAATTGAAAATAAGAGAGTAACATTGGGTTGATTGGCATCCTATCTTAAGTAAGTCTTTTTTAACCCATCCATATTACCATTTCTAATTTTTTTGGGGGGTACACATGTCTTTAAGGTTTAACTTAAATATCTGGTTGTAAACATAATTAATATATACTAAGACAGGTTCTCTGTGCATAATTTTGAAGACATTCTGACAACAGCTTCCTCTACCCTCAGTTCCAACTCCTAGTTAAGTATTTAGCATGTTGTTCTGTAGTTTCTACCATCTGTTTATGTCCTTCAACCCCATGTTTCCTGGTGACTCAGATCTTTTAAGTTGCGGATTAATGTACCAACCTACCACTATTGCCTGCTTCTTGTCCCTCTGAGTTCAGTCCAATGTACCTTCATGTTAGATTCACTTTTTTAAGAAGATCTGATTAAACACAAAAACAGACAATGCCTCTACAGAATATCCTACATAAAAGTCAGGTCAACCAAGACAAAAACACTAAGCTACTTTTGCTTTTTATCTCCTATTCTACTCATTACACTAATTTGCATCTTTGTCTCATCTTCATCATTACTGATATTATCCCTAATATCCCTCCTAACTCTCTCTTCCTATATATACCCTTATGTAAATGAGTATAGTCTGCATCATTTTCTGAGTATTACTCTGGTGCTGCCTTATTCATATAGCTGCTCATCATGTTGGAAGTAATCTTTTCTAATTTTACTTCTGGGTTCATATAACATACAATTATTAAATAAAATTAATTTATTTGAACTGAAGCGTAATTTGGTGCTAAATTAATGACAAAGTATTGTTTTTCAGATGCCAGTACTCTATTTGCCTGAACTCCAGCTCACTTTACATTTGCCTTCAAGGTTCAATAGTGGGTAGATTTTGACAAGATGTGTCTTTCCTTGGTTTGTCTCACTCTTACACTGAGATGTTCACTTTGTTGTGATTAACCACTGCATATGGTAGAGTGTTTTCACCATCATTTTGAAATAGTTTTGAGGAGACCATTCTTGGGCACACTGCCAGGCCAGTTTCAGCCATGTGCAGAGGAGATCTTGGATCTAGGAGTTGAGTGTGTGTGTGTGTGTGTATGTGTGTGTGTGTGTGTGTGTGTGTGTGTGTGTGTTTGTGTGTGTGTGTGTAGGGGTGGGTGGGTGGATGATGGTGGGGTTAGAGTTTAAGAGAGAGCAGAGAAGCAGCCAGAGGTAACTGACTCAGAGGAAATGGTTCTTGTATACCTTTAAGTAGTATAAAAGATAATCAAGGACAATGCCAGTTCGTTTCCATCAGAAAAGTTCCTGCTGCATAGATGGGTATTGTTACCAAATTTACTTGACAAGTTTCTTATTTTATACTAATTTAAATCTTCTCTTCAGGTCTATCTAGGGGAGAGCTTGTTTGGAAAAGGAAAGGCAACTATTTCATGAGGAATATATTTGGCTCATCGTCTCAGCTCAATGAATAATGTATTAAAATACATCTTGAAATGTCTATGCTTCTGGTGTATTGAATGATACCATAAACCCTAATAATCAAGAAAAGTGATCATCACATATAAGTGATCTTCATGCGGACTTATACAGTTTGCCTTCCTACTAATCTGCACATATGGACATAAGAGCTCAGGGAACCCTAGAAATGTGGATTTGATTTTACTAATAATTGATGCAAATAAAATGGTGAAGTGATCCTTATATTTATAAATAGCAATTATAACTAAGCGAATTTACCAAGGAAAATCATGGGAATTGGACTTCTTAAAGGGCCTCCATACATTGTTTATGAGCTGCTTATTTTTATTAAGTCATTCTTTCAATAACTATCAGCCCTCCACAAATTAAAGACTTTAGTAATTGCTACAGATATTAAGTTGTGTTTTTCAATTATTTGCCAAGTTGAAACAGTCTCTTCCTTGGCCTGTTATCATCCCATGTGAAAATAATTTTGCTGCAGAAATTTCATGCCAATTTTATATTTTGGCTCTTTAAATATATTTTTAAAATGATACAAAAAAATAAAATGGTATTTTTTTTGGTGAAGAACTTTACTGAAGTGTCTATCATTAGTGTAATAAGGCTGTATTCTCTCTTTCTCCCTCCTCCCACTCCTCTCTCTCGCTTTATTTTTGAAGCAAGACTTAATCATTTGTGTATTTCAAGCTTTATCAACTACATTTGATTTCAGATATTATCTCACCTCATCTGGAATAGAAAAATGCTCAAGACATAAGTTCAGTAAGACCCAGAGAACATTTTCACTCACCAGGAGGCTGATTAAGCTTATTATTTGCTGTCCAAAAAGCTTCAGGTGCTTATTGACCTGTACTAAATTAGAAAAGAGCAAAGGCAGAGAAAAGGAATATGCACCTAATTGAAAGCCCCAAGGAAACTGGGTCAGTAAAGTAGACATGGACACATCTTACTGCAAGTTGAGGAACCAAATATTTCTGCTGAGACTATGGCCTAGGAAAGTTTCTTTCTTTCTTTTTTTGAGACCCATGATACCCAAAACCACAATTGCAAAGGCTTGGCCATGTTTTCACACCTGGTTAAGTATCCATATTTCTTCACATGCAAAAAGAAGAGAGTTTTATGCTTATCTTTTCACTCAAATATTTGAATTCTCAGGAGAACCATCCAACACTTTGGTACTAGAGTTGCTCAGTTGAGGTTCAGATTTATTCAGTGCCCACCAAGGATCCTGCTGCTTGCCAAGAAAAACAACATAACAGCTGCATTTTTGCTAGTGCTCTGAAAATTTTTAAATATTATTTTTAAATCATTACTTTAGAAAAATGCAAAATCTTCAGCCATACTGACATTTTTAATGAGTTATGTAGATCTTAGTTTCATTGCCTATGGTCCCCCAAATTTATCAAAACTAACATTTTTAATACATCAATACAATTTTCCTGTAGAAATTAAGAATATTCAGTATACATCAGAATAAAAAGTGAACTAAAAGGTTATGTGAGGGTCACTTTTCTGATAAATAGTAGTTTAATTTTTGTTACTTTACTCAAATAAAATATTGAATGGCTGAGAGTACATTTGGCTCAAAATAGATGATTTGACAAGAGAGCTTCTTACATTATTATTTTTTTAAAGGTCACATTCTGAATGGTTTGAGGTTGATATGTTTTCACTTTCATGTAGAATTTGACAAGTAAATATGTTTTCATGTTTTCGTTTATTCGGAGGGGCAAATTCTCTTCTTTGTGAACTCGATCTTTTTCAACTTAAAAGAAAGTAGGGGTAATTTATGAAATTTTAACAGCCAAGATAAACAAATTTATTTCAAACCAAAATACTTGATCATATTGGCAATCCTCCTCTAAGAGGATTTACTAAGTGATGGTAAAGGCAGAAATTAAATCAGCCAGAGATTTCTTACGTGAGATTTTGCCAGTGCTCTTATTGTACTTATTTTATTTTTCTTCATTTATATATTGACTTTTACCATAACACTGTGATTTTCAAAGTTGTTCATACTGTAGTTGTTTCATATATACAATGATCCATCACCAATTCCACCACTAGTATGACCTTCCTTCTTCCAATGCCCCCAGTTTCTCTCCCACTCACTGACTGCCTTTTTATCAGGTACATAACAAATTTATTTCATATTGCTTGCTACAATAAAATGGCAAACAGAATGATCAGAAAATAGATTTAAAAAGTTAATTCATGAAGATTTATTGTTATATTTCACAATGGTGTTCCTAAGATTATTGAAAATTTACTGAGCTGATTGAGAATTCTGTGTTACTATTTTTTTTCTCATTGATGGTAGATTTCTACACAACTTTCTCATCAAATTTGCTGTGCCTATACTGGGATGTAAGTATTGAAAAATTTGGAGGTATCTAAAAACAGTTTGGTAGTTTGACTGTTTGTTGAGGTTTAGCTGTGAAGCTGGACCTATTTATAGGGCAGAGAAGGTCAGGTGTGAGAGTTAGGCCCAGCTGGAAGGAAGGAAAATCTGTCTATCTCATTATAGAAGTTAAAATTTTCATCCCCAGAGATCAATCTACCTGGAACATTTTAGCAGTTTGGCAGCTTGTTGAAGTTCACATGTGAAACTGGGCCTCTTTATATGATGGAGGAGGTTGGGTATAGATTTCTGCTGGGCCCAGCCCAAAGGGAGGAGAATCTTCCCATCCCCATTCCAAAAAGCTCAGAATTTTCAGCCTAGAGATCAATCTACCTGGAATAGTTTGACAGTTTGGCTATTGAAGTTCTGCTGTGAAACTAGACCTATTCATATGACAGAGGAGTTTGGGTATGGCAGCTGCTGGGCTCAGATGAACAGAAGGAAATTTGCCTGCTCCCATTCTAGAAAGGCAAAAAATTTCAACCTGGAGATGGATAGACCAGAAATGGGCAGTTTAGCAGTTTGTTGAGATTTAACAGTGAAGCTGATCCCATTTCTAAAGTGGAAGAGGTCAGGTATGGAATCTACTGGTCCTTCGTTGGAGAGAATTTAGTGAAGGTTCACTTGCAGGTTTACTCAAAGCCTGAATTCAGGATCACGTACCAATATAATCAAAGCCTGATTTGAATTGTTAAAGCTAATTATAACTTAAAAATATTATAGAAAGCACTTATGACTATTATTCATTCTTCTTTGGATTTGGCACATAAGCAATTAGCTGACTATAAACTGAGTATAAAATATAAACTGAATATCAGAATGACACTCGTCAGTCATAAGTGAGCTCTTCTTTTATCCTCAAAACATGATTTTGAGTAATTCTACTCAGAAAATGAAATTCCTTCATAGTATATCTATTACTTAAAATATAGTATTTTAGATAATCTCAGGCATATGAATTCCTGCTTTTTTAAAAAAAATTGTTTTTATTTAAACACTCTGATTACAAACATGTTTGTAATTGACTTTCAGTTATAAATATGAACAGTGCAATATTCCCACTGCCAAGGCCACCCCCCTTTCCTCCCTACCCTCTTCCTGTATTCGAGACAAGCATTCTATTTCTCTCACTCGCTGCCATCGTCATGATAGTTGTCAGTGTAGTTATTTCTCTAACTATACTCACCTCTCTTTGTGGTAAACTTCATACCATGGACCGGTCCTTCCAGCCCTCATCGCTATTGTCTCTGGGTATTATTACAATAATGTCTTATTTTTCTTAAAACTCATAGATGAGTGAGACTATTCTGTGTCTATCTCTCTCTGACTCATTTTACTCAGCATAATAGTTTGCATGTCCATCCATAAATAGAAAAATTTCATGACTTCCTTTTCCTGATGGCTGCATAGTATTCCATTGTGTATATGTACCACAGTTTCTTTAGCCACACATCTGTTGTTGGGCATCTGGATTGTTTCCAGATTCTGGCTATGGTAAATAGTGCTGCAAAGAATATAGGTGTGCAGAGGTCTTTTCTGTATTGTGTTTTTGTGTTCCTAGGTCTATCCCTAAGAATTCTACTTTTAAAATATCAAGTTTTTGGAACACTTCACTTGAAAATGAAGTTCCTTTATACCTTACTGCATAGTATTTCTTTTGCTAAAAAGCTATAATTTTGGGCTGTTACATAAAAAATACTTCTGCAAAATCTTCATGTCCTGTATAAAAACTTCAATTCTGATGAGGCCCAGTTGTTTTTCCACTACATGATGTACGCATTGAGAACCCCTTACTGATTAGTCCCATTTTTCTTCCTGGGCATGGCCATTTTTACTCTCACAGCGATAGCTTAGTAGGGTATATACTATTCTCTCCTCTACTGGCACTTTAAGGGGACAGGAATGGAAACTAAGATAACAACCTGGCCAGGGGTGGCCATGGTGGAAGCACTGAGAAGTTCCAACACTGAGGAGTTGCTGACAGGATCCTATGAGCCCAAATGGGCTTGTCAGGTGACAGAACTGCTCTGGTCTATGCCTATTGTACTAATGCTATTCGGGGTTTTAAAGCCAACTGCTATTTTTTAGCCAACTATTTTTTCCCCAAATAATTTTAATATTTAACCTTACATATTATATATTTAACAGTATGGTTCTTTTTGTTTTGTTTTGTTGCTGTGTGAGAACCAAAGCCCCCTGGGTCTAGGAACAAGGTGGTACCAATTCCCCAGTAAAACCATTGTAAAATATTTTTTCACTTTATAATTTCCCCATAGGCAGAAAGTTTAAGCTCAAAGGGCAGACCCTCCTGTTCAGCTGAAATAGAGGAACTAAGTAGGTCTGAGTGTTCCACCAGATAAGGACCCCCTGACACAAAATTGAGTCAGTAATAAATTGAGACATCAACCCTAACTATGATGTGATGTGATTTCTGTTCAAGTGGATGGAATGCTTGCATTTTATATTAAATAATGAAATGCTTTATATTTTATTAAATAATGAAATGCTTTTTTTTTGAAGTTTGTAAATCTCTATATAAACTGCATGAAGATTTGACTCAGGGCCTTTGTCACCTCCACTGGTTGGATGGTACTTGGACCTCGGCTAGTCGAATAAACTCTCTTTTGAAACTTGTATTATTGGAGGTGGTCTTTGACTCTCATCGCTGACTTGGGTATCAACTTGAACCCTAACAGGTGCTTTAATAAAAGCAACTTGTCATTTTGTGTTGTCGTTAGTAGAAAGACAACCAATTGCCCTTTTGTTCATGTCATCTGAAGGCTCTTGATTTTTGTTGTGGTAATGTATCTTTGCTATTTTCTTACATGCTTTTTTTTTGCCTTTTTTTTTACCTTCAAGTTAAATGTCTCTGCAGAAAACCAGAGACTTCAATGCATAATCTTAATTTTAGGGCATTTTTAGTATAAAACCTACATATAAGCAGGTAGGGAACTGAGAGCCTAGGGAACTACTCAGAAAGCAGAAATCTCATATATAACCAGACTTCCAAGTTTCTCTACAATGGCTATACCACATTTAGGGGAAAGATGGAGAGAAATAGGAATGGAAAGAAACATTCTTCAGAAAATGGAATCCCTTTATCCAAAGCTCCGTGGGGAAATTGCCAATAATTTGTATTCCAGACAAGAAATAGATTTTGGCTTGTCACGTTGAACAGCTCCAAATGAAGAAGGGGAAAGTCAACCTTTCTTTTCTTTATTTGTATAATCCAGCACTGTAGCTAATCACACTGTGTTTTAACATCCAGAGCATACACCCTGATTTTTTAAGTCCCTTTAACCACTCTTCCCCTAAACACAGAAGTACACATCTGTTTTAATTCCCTCTCACATCCTACCGATCGGCTGACAGAGTCTACATCTTACTCTTCCCTAATATAAATATCCATTTCCCACCTACAGTAAACTGAGTTATTCTCCCAAAGTGGCTAGTGGATACTTCTTTGTGAGTGCTCTATTCACCCTCGATCCGACTTCTACATCCAGTGACTCTGACCTTACCAGTGACTTCGACATCTTGAGATCTAACCTTACCAGCCTCATTTACACAGCACAATCCAGTTAAGTCTGGCTGATCTCTGCTCATTCTTAATGTCAAGTTGTAGGACACTTTGGTTTTAGGCCTCTGGTTTTGAACTATCCATGTGTCTACTGTGTTTGTGTGTGTGTGTGTGTGTGTGTGTGTGTGTGTGTGTGTGTGTAATTGTAAATGTTCTGAGAAGGAATTGCTTGTTACTATTTCCTCATTTTCACCCCCACACAGAGCTATTCCTCTGTGGAGCTTTAGGACCATATACCACAACTAAAGGACTGAATTTGAAGTTCAATTATTCCTTACTGGGCCAGTGATCTGTAAGTCAAATTATTGAGACCTGCTGATATCTGACAAAGGGGAGGCCAACCAGAGCAATTTGAAAAAGTAAGAAGGGAGGCCTGGTGGAAATATTAAGATGGGTTTGGGAGAGAAGGGCTTATAACCAGCCAAAGGGTCACCAGGAGGTCAAAATATAGTCTAGGGGCCTATTAAAAAGTTTTTGGAGGAAAGGAACCCAGACCTTTTTTTGAAAACCACTAAAGAGGTGCAATTTAGTTGAGAGGGTGGAGAAAGAATTTTCTACTTCTGAATTCTTCAGAGCCATGCTTGGATACATAAAACATGTTGTGACTTTTCATAAATTCTTAACTTCTTTATAGTCATAGTGGTTAGAAAACATTAATGCTCACTATTAGAACAGTAAAATAATGCAATAATATCATGCATTAATAATTAATATTACCAAACATGATTGTAGGGGCCAGGCGCTGGAGGTAAGGTGCCTGCGCTAGCCTAGGACGAACCTCGGTTCGATCCCCCGGTTTCTCATATGGTCCCCCAAGCCAGGAGCGACTTCTGAGCGTATAGCAAGGAGTAATCCCTGAGCGTCACTGGGTGTGGCTCAAAAACCAAAAAAAAAACCAAACCACGATTGTAAACTTGAACACATATTTATCCTTTATTCTCTTTTAGGACTTTTAAACCAACAATAAATACTTTAAAAGGTTTAAGATTTGGGCCACAGACATAGCTGGATCATCCTTGCTTTGCAGGCAGGCATGCACACAAGGAGGCCTGAGTTCTATGTTTGAAAAGTCAAGATTACTGAGCAAAGAGTGACCCTTGAGCATTGGGCTCATGAGTTGCCCCCCCCCCAAAAAAAAACAGGCTTTTTTTTCTTTCTGAAAGGCAACAAAAGGGCTTGCAGAGACCACGAGATATTCAGTGAAATGTCTCACTGAGAGGTGCATCTCCCTACTACATCCTCTAGTGAGGTCCCCACATTCTATAACTTGAGATGCAGGATTTCTCACTAAATAAATAACCTGATTTAATTATAAAGAAAAAAAAAAGACTTGTTGCTGTTGGTGCTTGAAATAATCCAGTGAAATGGTAGACCCTTTTCATTCTAATGTAAAACCTATAAATTCCACAAAGCAAATCCTCTCTTTGACCTATGAGTGACAACTATGAAAAGTAAAGAGTTAGTAATATTATTCTCATATGAAAGGTACCACTAACCAAAAGAACAAAAATATAAACACCAGGCTGTACTCAGAAGTAAGTCCTGGTGGTTTTCATATGCCAGAGAAGAACTGGGATTATTGGGATACAAGATACAAAGCAAGCACCTTTACCTCTGTATTATCTCTCCACCCCTGCCTTCTTCTCTCTCTCTCTCTCTCTCTCTCTCTCTCTCTCTCTCTCTCTCTCTCTCTCAAATATATTTATTTGGCACAACCAGCATTGCTTAGGGGTTACTTCTGGCTCTGCACTTAGAAATCACTCCTGGTAGGCTCAGGAGACTATATGTAATGCTGGAGGCTGAACCTGGGTTAGCCGTGTGCAAGGCAAATGCCCTACTGCTCTGCTATCACTCCAGCCCCCAAAATAAAATAATAGTAATAAACATACTAGCATCAAAACAGTGACACCCACTCTCCTGCCCTCTGTCCCCTATTTTTGTACTTTTTGCTCTGAAAATTACTGGATGTTGACAAAGTTAAAGCACAACATTGAAAGTGCTTACTGAGAACAGATTTGAATAAAAATAGAGGTATCCTGGAGAAATAAAGCAACAGATATTAATATTCTTGATGTATGTAGTCATGTTATGATGCAATCACCACCATCTCTATCCAGGAATGCTTTAGTGATAAGGCATAGAAAACTAATGGTACTGACAAACCATGGTAGACAAACCAAACTGAGAAATGAGGTAAAAAATTATACAAGAAGGGAAGTATTACTATCCTTCACTCTGTGGTTGCTGGAACAATAATTGTATATGACAAAAAGTAGTTGACAAAAAGTATAGAGCTTTTAACATCATGGAGTTATGAATAGAAATATACAGATAAATATACTCAAAGACAAACATAAGGAGAGATATAAAGAGTTGAGAGATAGGTCCTCATTTGTCTTAATAGAAAATTAATATCTGGTCTTAATTTAATCATAATATTTAGAAAATGGAACCAGGTTTCAAAGAAATCAAGTAAAATGATGAAAGGTGTTGTTGCTCAGGACTGAGACACAAAGGGTAGAAAGAGGTGAGAGGAAAATCACTGTCATTGATAAGGTCTATAGTTCCACTCTGCTTTCTAAATTATGTACAAGTATTGATTTCATAAAAACAGACCATCTACTGTACTATGCATTAGGTACTCTTTAATAACTTCCCATGAATTATTGCTATTAATTCTCACAAAAGTATTGCAGGAGGTTGGTAGTTTACTTGTTTCACTGAAGTATAAGGTAGACATAGAAAGACTTCAGACATAGATAGGTTAAGAAACTTCTAGAAGTCACAGAGCAGTTTTCATTAATGGGCTACAAATTCAGGTAGTGAATCTAGCTTCTAGGCTTTTAACTACTAAATTATTATACATCTCACACCATTTTTATGCAAGGGCAAACATTTTGAGATTGTATACTTTCACATACCAATGTTCTGTAAGTGTATGATACAAGTGAATGGCACAAAGTGGTAAAAGTTAAAGGACTTGAGAATTGAACTAATAGTATTACAATGGGTGTGGAGGGATGGGATAGGCCTCATTCAGAGATGCTCCTCAGGAGACCATCCATGTAGTTGACTATTGCAAGACCAACACCTTTATTCCTATATTTTCTCTTGGGTTCTGGGAATATGATTTCACATATTGATAGTGATAGTGATGAGAGGAAAGCAAGTTAAAAATACAGACCATTACAATCTAATGTCACTGGGCCAAAAAGTGGTAGAGTTAGAACTCCATATCACCTCTCATACTTCACAATGAGGTGTCCCAGAATCACCTATTTGGAAATTATTTATGACTTGCACTAGAAATAAGCAAATCTTTGATCTTTGCCGACCTCTCTACATACTGAATCTGAGTAAATGACTTCTTTAAAAGTCAGTACCATAAAATTGGGATAGAAATTATTCCATGACACTTTGGAAGATTTTGAATAATTACGAACAAAATAAATATAAAGCACAGTGCTAATGCCAGATGTATCCTAAGTAAAGAGTTAGTAATATTATTCATTAATTATGTATATACAATGAGAGATTATTTGGTTCCAGTAAAGTTGAAATGTTTGACGCTAGCTAGAGCAACATTTACTTAATTTACTTTTGAAGATTTTATTTTTTTAATGGGAAGATTATTGCGTTAATATTACAGGAAGTTTGCTCTTTGGAGAACATGGAGGGAAGAAGCTTATGTTTCTATCTTGTCTTTGACTTTAAAAAAAATTAATCTAGGTCCATAGTACCAGAATGCTATAGATCAGGAAATTACAACATGCTTTCACTCTGTCTGGACTTCCTAGTACTCTCTGTTATCACTTTAGGACAAGTACCGGTTTAATATTGAATTTTCTTAGCTTAAAACCTAAGTCATTGCTGGAATAAACTCTGGGGTCTGAGTATGTCTGGGCTTGCCCTCCCAACCCTGACCCCATTGCTTTCCATGTTTTCCATTCTGAATTCTCAGAAGGATGGAAATTCAAGTAGTAAGGATTGTGTTGTATATAACAGATTATAAAACTTAATGTACTTCGGTGCCTTTGACTCTATAAAAATTGGTTTTCATGCCCTGCTTGGATTTGGCACCAGAGTAAGAAGGGCTGAACTCTCGCTCTGGGGAACACTCTTGACTTCTCAACCACAAACTCATGTCAAGTGAAAGTTTAGAAGTGGCCACAAGCAGTCTGGTTTTGATACCTGCCAACATTTTCCTCAAGCAAGCCCTTAACCATTTTCATAATTCACTTTTAAAACTATCCAGTCCTTGTAAGTCAATGAGACTAAACAGTGTCAGCTGCTGGCTTAGAGTTGTTCCTCTGATGGCTGTATTAATATTTCTGTGTTCTCACCTCCTTCCCCTGGAGGAATCAGCTTGCATGACTAGGGCTATTAGTTCCACCCAAGATTTTAGTCTAAGGCAAGCCAGAGACAGATGATGTGGAAGACAGATGTTTCTGAATCCATATTCACAAGCTTTAGACTATGTCAAACACCCAAGGAAAGGGTTATTATTCGATTTTACTTATACATTCAGAATTTGTGTTCAGTTGAACTGTGAGACATAGACAAGCTACCTGCCCATGGATAGCAGACTATTCTGGCTTCCATCACTCTCCCCTATTTCTCTGTTTCTGTTTATTGCTCCATTTTTCATCTCCTCTCCTGGGAGGAATAACTCAAAGGAAGCTCTGATAGATTTTTTAGTATTAAGTTTTTCTCTCTTTAAAGGCGCTTAGTTATAAGTTGATCTCTTTGAATTTCATTTTAAATTATTTTATTTTCAATATAATATTTATAAAATTAAATAATAGCATTAGCAAAGTAATTTAAGTCACATTCAAGTATTTCCCCTTAATACAAAAATAAAGAGCAAAATCACTTCTACAAACTGCTCAGAATAATTTGTGGTATTAATAGTGAAAGCTTTCTTTCACCAAAGTCAAGTTCTAGATCTTAATGATAATTTAATTTTCATATATTTTAACTTATAAACATGCATTATAGCATACTAACATAGTTATAAAATAAAGTATTTTAAAATGGATACACTCTCCTGACTTGGGATTATAACAGTTTGTTTGGGTTAGAATCTAAATAGAAACCTGGGTTTGGGTCAATAATTCATTAGTAACTGTCCTTTTCATTTTGTTTTCCCAACTATCACTACCAAAACACAAATGGACTATGAAAATTAATATTATCTGAAATGCAAGAAACTATACAGAGAATGGAGTAATATCCACTGGATGAAGGAGGATATCCTTAAGTATCATTTACTTTCTATAGGAGTAGAAATACCAACCTTTGTTATTCAGGGGTTGATTTTGTGTCACTTAATCTTCTTCCTTTAGGGAAACCTCACTTCTTACTAGTGAATGTATACTCACTATAAAAAGAAGGTTAGGGAGAGATTTTGGTTTTCAGGGATCCATTTCTTGATCTGTTATCATGACCATGCTTTTATTAAACCTTACTACCGATGTTTATTTCTAATTTCCAGTTTCACTAGTTAGTTGAGCTAATCTCAATGTACCTTTGGGGAAAGGTGAGCCAGTTATCACATGAACACTAAAGATTACCTTTCTTCATGTACTAGTAGTTCTTTATTAGCAGTTCACTCAACATATGAAAGATTCATGTGATATTATAAATATAATGAAGCCCAGATAAACAGTGTGTTTATCACCACATGACAAGTTTTAGATATAAGAGCCTAACACCACTATCAGAGGGAGAGACCTCAAATAAACTATAGTATTTTTCTACAAGTATCATTGCTTAAAAAATAATCCATGGCAATTCTGGATAAAGAAAAAAGCCCGCATTTATTCATTGTATTGTACTTAGGATAAAGTATTATATTGTATTGTATTTACGATAAAATCCAAATTCCTAAACATTATTTATGCATAGTGTATAATAATTTGACTATTTTTTAATTTCCATCTTCATTAGCTTACTACCTTAACATAATTCTGTGACAGTCAATATAAAATTGTTTTAATCCACTTTTTAAGGCACATTCTCTCACCTTCAAGTTCCTAGGCTTTCTTCAGTTGTCTTTTCCCAGAGTTCACTATTTCTGTTTCACCTGCGGAACTTGTAAATATTTGAACTTTTCTTATTCAAAAGATCTGGAGAGATATCCTGGGGAATGAAACTTCAAAGACTCCCCTGGAAATGTTGAAGAACAGATGAGTTTGGAAATCATATACAGACATCACTTCTCTGGAAAGTTTCTCTAACCTGACACCTCCAACTTTGAGCTGTTTCCCCTCAAAACAGGACTATAGTAACTTTATTTTAATATTTATCCAATTAATATCTATTGCATGAGGCCAGCTTAGAGGTATTTCAAAAGATAGTCATTAAGTTGAACAGAAAGTGAAAGCATTATATAATTTATCTCCTCAACTTCTTAAAATAAATGTAAATTTCTTTTTATTAAATTTTGCTTTCTTTATTTAAATAAACAATACCTAACTAAGACGATTAGCTATCCTTGAATGTGGCTAACCCAGATTTAGTCCCTGGCACCTTATATTGTCCCATGAGCCTTGTCAAGAATGATCTCTCATCACAGAGCTAGGAGTAAGCCCTGATTACCATTGGGTGTAGACCCAAAACTCACAAAAAACAATTAGAAAATTTTAAAATATAAAAAAAAACTTATAAGTTTTATAAACTTATTAATTTTGGTCTGTTATTGATATTTAAGTATAAATAGTTTGGGTCCAAATTTCTTTGAGCTTTTTTTTGGTAATGATATAATTGAGCAGACTATCTGCTTCTTAGTTTTTACATCTGTTAGGCCATGATATGGAAGCTATCATTTCTTTTTCGTTCAGCTTGATCCATACTTTCTTGGAGTTCTGTGAACATCCTCCATATTTCTTCTCTAAACTCCTTATCTGAGGGACTAAATAAGTAGTTGGCACTCTTTGGGTCATCAGTGTTGTCATCATCATACTCTATGTATGGTGTTGGTCTGTTGTTTCCCCATTGTTTGGTTTGTAGTGTGATGCTTTCTGTGAATTGTGCTAAGGATCTTTGTCTAGGGGATGTGCATGACCACAGAGCAAAGTGGAGCAGCTGAGCTCCTCTGGCCTTTTTTTTTTTTTTTTAAATATATTTTGGTTTTGAGCCACACCCAGTGCTGCTCAGGTCTTACTCCTGGTTGTGCACCCAGGAATTACTCCTGTTGGTGCTCAGGGAACCATATATGGTACTGGGGATTGATTGAAAATGGGCCTGCTGTGTGCTAGACAATCTCCCTACAAACTTTACTATCACTCAGCGCTCATTTGTTTTCTTAGGGAGATTTACATGCTACTTTTACTTTCCTAATATATAACTTCTCTTTCCCTCTCTGACTTCTTCCTCTGTCTATGTCCCTTCTGTTTCTCTTCCTCTCTTCCTCCCTTCACTATACTTATGTGATACCCACAATTTTCTGATAGATTCTACTAAGATGTATATACAAGGCAAAAATGATCATTGTGATGGTTCTCAAATCTGCAAATTTCAAAACATTCTTTTTATCATCCACTGTCCAATTTTCAGCATACATTAGGTGCTAGAAGTGACTAAAAGTAAATTCATCTCATGGATATTGAGAGAAATAATGCCTAAAACTGACTGCTGTTTCTCAGCAAGGGTAGAAGACATGATGTTATGCTATTAGCTGTTATTTTTGTTGATGCAAATGCTGTTATCTGAATTAAACATCCAAGGGCTTATTTTATTTTGTTTTTGCCCTGAAGCCTAAAAAAATACCAGAAACATTTTGAAAAGGAAAGCATCCAATAATTAAATATACTTTCCCAGAGAGTTGAAGAGCAGATGTTCTGTCTCTTTCATGGAGTGGGAGGGTGTGGATACTTAGGGGAATTGTACCCAGAGCACGTTTTATAATCTCAAAAAGTCAAGGGGTTTGAGGAAAGTCCCTGAACATGGGAGGTCTGGTTGGGATAAATTCATTTTTAACAGAAACACAAAAGGGAATTTACCACATTTTTTGGCAATAGTTTATTTTTAATTTTTCTTCCAAACTCTCATGATGTAAAAGATTGTTATCACCACAAGTTCATAGAGTTTTTGAAATTGAGGGGAAAATCTTTTTACTTGTCTCAGGCAGTTATGCTAAGTAAGTTGTAATATTCATTTCCCTAATAGTCTACCATGCAGAAGGAAAGTCAAGTCATATGAAATAGGCTAATTTTGTAGGAAAGAAAAGTAATTGATAGTATATGAAAAAGAATGCATCCAAAATAAGAAGATTGAAAGTTGCATGAAGATTTTTTTCCCCCAATGTTTTGGTCTAGTTATCACTCCACAGTCTCTTAACTCCTCATCCTTTGTTTTCAAAGAATAAATAAATAAAATTTTAAAAAGCTTATTTAAATTCAGTATGTCCTCTTTTTCATAACAAGACTCTCTCTTACACAATTGGTGATCCAGTGCTACAATATATAAATGCTTAATTGAAGAGTTGAGGTTGTCAGTACATTTCAGATCCATATTGCTTTGAAACTAAAGGAAGAGAAAGACATCATACAAAAAGAAAAATACAATTAGTATACTTGGATAGGAAAGATGCAAAAATTATCAATAGAATATTAGAAAACTAATTTCAACAAAATAAAATGTAATCATATATCAGTTTATATTGAACTAGTTTTTTGGTCTTATACCCAGAAATGCAAGAAAAGCTTTATTATACTTTGATATCACATGCAAAACATTAAATAAATAAATCAAAATATCAAAGTATGAGGATATATTTATTACCTTTTAGATATTATTGAAGTAGTGAAAACTTTTATGGGCTCGGTTGTATAAGATAACTCTACCTTCATCTCATCCAAAGTGTCCAAAACCTTCTTCCTCCATAGCTATATGATCATACCAATGGACATATAGAAAAAATTGGAAATAATAAGCATTAATGTGTAACAAAAATTAAATAGAATTGGTATAGAAGAAACAATTCTAAACATAATAAATATCATTTGTCTTATAAAAGAGTCATTTATTAGCAACTCACAATTAACCTCATATTCAATGACCAAAGCATCAAAGCTTTTCCACTAAGACAGATATAAGACTAGGTTGTTCATTATCACTCATCACTATTATTCAACATAGTATTTTAAGTCCTACTTAGTGCATCCAGGCAAGAAAAATAACTAAAATAATTCCAACTTGAAAAAGAAGTAAAGATACCACTATTTTCAGATGACTTAAAAATGCATAAAACAGACATAAAACCCTAGAGACTACACAAAAATAAAAACTAGTGAAGAAGTAAAAATAGAGTAAAATGACAGACTACAAAATAAATACAAAAAATGGTTATACTACTATATGCAAAATATGAAGAGAAAGAATCTAAGGTAAATATTTTATTTATATTTATTTAAAAATGAAATAGTTACCTAGAAATAAATAGAAGTACATGGATAATCTGAATATCAAAAGTGATAAAATTCTAAATATATATATATATGTATATCTATATATGGAGACATCAAAGTTTATTTTGGTTATTTTAAATGGAGAATTACTTGATTTTCTCTGACATATAACCTTTGCAATTGTCCTAGGAGCCTCATCATATTTGGATAGATCAGCCTCTGAAGATGAAGATAATTACTTCTTCTCTCCTTAGACATTTGCTTTGGAGTATTGGCTGTTTATTTTGTATGTTGAATTTATTATTACATTCCTTCTATATCATTTATAATTCTTTTCTGACATCTCTTTCAGTAAACTTGAAATATCTGGAATCCTCTGGGACTGAAATAAATATATAAAATTCCATAATTTTTGAGAGATGTAAGGAGTATGCGAGGTTGTTCCCTACAGTTTTGTAGAAATCATTTTATTTTTTTAGTATATTTGTCAGTTGCTGCTTTTGTATTTTGAAAACTTAGGCAGCTATTACTTCACAAAGAAGTGGTTTTTTTTGGGGGGGGGGCGGAAGCCTGCACTATTGATTGAAACAAATTAAAAGCATTTCTTGGGCCTGGAGAGATAGCACAGCGGCGTTTGCCTTGCAAGCAGTCGATCCAGGACCAAAGGTGGTGGGTTCGAATCCCGGTGTCCCATATGATTCCCCGTGCCTGCTAGGAGCTATTTCTGAGCAGACAGCCAGGAGTAACCCCTGAGCACTGCCGGGTGTGACCCCCCCCCAAAAAAAAGCATTTCTCTTCTTAATGTCTTCCAATTTTAAGAATCGTCAAGATAGATGGTCTATCTTCCCATAATAACTTCATATGAGCCCCGAATCAGGTGTCAGTTTGCTTAGGAGTGGAAAGCATTCAAATTCCATCTTGGACTCATTGAGTTCTGATGAGTTTGATTTTTTTTGCAGATCCATGATTCTTCTTGTAATTGGTCAGTACTCTTAGTGCTATTTATATGACTAGTGATCATCCTAAAGCGATCATGACTGGAAGAGAAAGCCCTGAGCTTTCTGTATTTCTTAGCCAGGAGTAGATCAACCCTTTAAGACTAGCTTTGCTGGCAGAGTTGATCCTGGTCACCTAGGACACAGCCCAGAGGGCATGGCCACAACTGAAATTTCTCAGACATTTTACAAGTTATGAGGTCAAACTCTTAGTTCTATAGAAAAACAACAATAGCAAACATTTGGTATCGAATAGAGCAAATATCTGTTCCCTGAACTTTTGCACTATCATCTGTAATATTTGGCATCATAGGAATGTAGTTTTAGTTTTTCTCATGGGAGAGAATAGCCACTTTCTGTCTGGGTTCAGGGGTCATTTCTTATATTTCAGCTCTAGAAATGCATACACTTGATAAATGTATTTTTACTTCTGAGACTAAACTTGCTTTTTTTTTGTTGTCAATTTACATCAATCTCATTTCTATAACCTCATATTTCTTGAAAATGATACCAGGGTTCCTTCTCCCTGCCAATGTTTATAATTTTCTACCATACAAATATTACTTTATATTCTGTTTATTCTTTCCATGACATTTAATAAAGATTTTAGAAACTTTATTACAGTTCCATCTAAAATCCATATATTTTGTTTGAGATTGATGAATTTCTTGATAAAAGATGCTTTCTAGTAGTTCCATTGCCCATGACTTGAAAGACACTGTGTGGCCTGAACACAAGAATAAGTTGGAGGAATTGGTTCATTCTTAAACAGCCATCCATGTTCTCCATGTGAAAACCCAGGTAAACACTCATGTGCTAAATTATCTTCCCCAAATTTAAATGCCAAATGTCTTAAATCCAGTATTTGCTAATGTGTATTTATTTGAAAACATTGACATATAAAAAATTAAGGCAAAGTCATGTTCTATTAAGGTGAACATTAATCCAATGACTAATTTCATTGTAAGAAGTAAAGAGGCATACAGGAAATATTGGGGGAGACGATCTGTGAAATCAGGTGCAAAGATTGGAGTGATACATTTACAACATAAGAAATGCTAAAACTCTGGCAGACACCAGAAGTTAAGAAGGCGAGGTGGAATGATTTTCTAGATTCTCAAATGGAATGCTTTTATATTAACACTTTAATTATATAATTCTAGTCACTAGAACTATAAAATTTGAAGTTTTTTTCTGGTTTTATTTTTAGTTTTGTTGTAGACTGGTTCATGCCTAGGGATGGATTATGTGCAAAACAAGTGCTTTTCCACCATACATTCTCTCTCTGGCCTAGTTTTTTGTTGTTTTAGATGACCATATTAGAACACATTATTGTGACAATCCTAGAAACCTATTGAAGTATACAAAAGAAATGTCAATTTTTTTCAGACTAACAAAGTAATATGGAATACCAATTTGTCACTCTCCTAGTAGTAGAAGCAGAACATGGAATGAAAACTCAAAACTATCTAGGACTCGTGGCTAGGAGAAGCATTTTCCTGCCAACCCCACTCACTGACAGATCTCACATATAAAGTTTCTGTTGATTATGTCAACATTCTTGGGATAAGATCTTGACCTTTACTGAGCTTTTATTCTAGTAGGGGAGGACAGACAATAAACAGAGAAGCAGGTGGAGAAGAGTGATGTCATTGCAGATGGTGTTCACTGTCAGAGAGAAAATTATCTCCTTGGTTCCTGGTGTAGCTCCTAATAACATGGGATTCTCCAGTGTAAGAAAATCTTTGCTGTTCTGATGCAAAAGTGACAGGAAATGGCTGCATAGCTTCAGGGTGACATGACTGATCCAGTCAAGTTTAATTGGTTGTAAATTCATATTCAACCCCAATCCTCATTCTCACTCACCAGAGAAGAAGAGGAAGGAATTATTGGTTTAATCACCAAATGACCAATTATTTAATGATATTTTGTTCCTATATTATTAAATCTCTTATGAAAATTACTACAGGTTGATGGTGAATGCATTGAGATGCCAAAACAGTAAGTATAACCAGAAAGGACATGGAAGTGTGACATTTCACCCTTGCATCTGTGCATCTTTTTCATTTAGCTGCTGATTAGAAACTAATCATAGTAAGGGCATTGCTTTCTCAAGTTATGTGAGCCAGTCCAGTAAGTTACCAAATTTGAGAGGAGGTGGGTGGTTGTGGTAAGACCCTCCAACATTTTAGACAAGTTGGATAGAGTGTGTGTAATCTGGAGAATTCTGAGAATGGCATTAGAAGTGAGATAGTTCTATGGGGCTGGATTCTCAAGCTTGCTGGGTTATGTGTGTCAGCACCCTATTGAATTATAGACAGACCCTTTAACTCAGTAGGTATCAGAGGAGTTGGAGGATAATCTGATGTGGGAAAAAATGCACATGTTTAACAGAAATATTATGAGTAAAACAAACCACAGTGTGGATCAAAAGGAAAAGTTGAGAGATGAGGTCATTTGAAAAGGCCCCTTTGAGAAAAGCACAAATGGAACTTGGAGAAGGTGCCTAACATGCAGTGAACACTCTAAAGAAAGATCTAGAAGAAGAGTGTGCAAAGTAAAAGGAAATCATGCTGAAAAGACCCTGGGCTAGAAATATGCTTTATGGGAGGCAATAATAGGAAGAAGACTAAGTCACTGAAATGCAAGAGAACTCAGAAGTTTGACTCAGAAGCTCAGATTACAAGATCACTTGTGAAAAGAATCTGGATTTTTTTTAAAAGAACTCTGGTTGGTGAGTGTGTCTATCTATAGAGGATGGGGGGTATTTAAGATTATAATCTACCTAATGCAAAATAAATGTTCGTAGTTTATTCATTTAATAGTGATAATACTTTAAAATAAAGAAATGCTGTCCTAGCACTATTTACAAGAGCCAGAATCTGGAAACAACCCAAGTTTCCGAGGACAGATGAGTGGCTAAAGAAACTAGTACATCTACATAATGGCTGTTAGGAAAAATGCAGTCACAAAATTTGCTCATGCATGAATGGATATGAAGATAATTATGCTGAGTAAAGTTAATCAGAGAGAGAGAGGGAGAGACACATAATAATCTCACTCCTTTTTGGAGTATAAGAAAAATAATAGAGAGTATGGTAATAATACCCAGAGACAATAGAGATGAAGATCAGATGGACCGACTCATGGTAGGAAGTTTGCCACAAAGAGCAATGAATACAATTAGGATAGTGAACAGTTCATGGTGACAGTGATGGTTGGAACTAAACACTCTGCACAAGAACTGGGCGCTGAAAGGGGAAAAAGTGATATACATGATGCCCCTTAATTATCAATAGTGAATATCACAGTATTGAAAAATAAATAAGAGAAAAGGAAGGAGAGAGAGAGAAGTAAAATATTTGTCCCAGAAGCAGATAGGGGAGGGTGGATATGAGAAAACTGGGGACATTGGAGGCAGAAATTGTGCACTGTAGTGCAAACAAAAGTGTATAGAAGGAAGAAAAAAGGAAGATAGAGAAAGAGATAAAGAGAGAAAAAATGTATACCCTAGAGAAGGAAGGGGAAAGAACTTTAGGGAAGATGAGAGGGAAACTGGGGACATTGGTGGTGGGAAATATGCACCGGTGAAGGTTGTTGTGACTCTATTATGAACAATTTTATCTGTGGAAGAAGATATCCACACAGCTGTATTATGAACAACCCTTTAACCATGGTTTTTTTTTTAATTTTATTTTAATCATAGTGGTTTACATGATATTCACAGTAATATTCCATTTACAAATAAACAGTGAATCAGGGGAATTCCCATCACCAAGTTTTCCTCTCTCCACCTCCATTCCCATTCTGTCTCCCATATCCTCCACCCTCTCCCCAGGGTCTTCTAGATTGAGTGACTCCCTCTGTTTCTGGTTTATTACTAGGTGATCAATAAAACAATAATAAAAATAAATAAAATAAAGGAATGCTTTTCCTCATGATTAGTATATACTTTCAAGGTATTTAGTAGATAGGTGATTTTATCAGAAATTCCTCTAAATTGTAAGAAGCATAAACAAAGCATAAGCAAAGGGGTTAAAGCTTTTCCATTCCTGAGGCATCCTTCTGTGAACATTTCTCAGAGAAGACCTCTGGGTCTCCCATGACTCCATTTCTGACTTGGAAGAAAATCTGGCATGCTCAAGAATGGAATCATTAAAAAGCCCTCAACATTCAATATTAATTGCTTATCTGATCTGTGCCAGGCATGATTTCTGCTGCCAAGTACACAACAATGAAATGAGACATGGTCCCTCCCTTCAGGAATGTACAGTATGATAAGGATGTCAGACAGACCCCACACAGTGTGAACAGTACATAAGAGATTAATGTGGTGAGTTTGGGGATGCGCAAAGATGAGGTACCTAAACGAAAGGGAGATATCATTTTTCCAGCACAGAAATGTCTTCAGAACAACAGGACATTATCTAATTCACTTTAGGGATTGTCTCAGCAAGGGAGAGCGTTGACTTTAGATGAAAAGCTCCGTTAGTCAGGTGGGAAAGTCAAACCCATTATCTAGGGTATATGCTGGCGTCTTTTGCTTGCCTTTGTTTGGCAAATGAGCCAAAGATTTCTGTCAATCTTTGGAACTTCTAGGTTTAATCTAAATACGATTTGCTTTTGCTGTGCAAACGATTATACTCCTCTGTAATCATTTCCAGGTAGAATGGTGAGAAATGTAATCTATTCCTCCATTATCATGTAAATCCTGTATTTGAATATTTCAGTGTCACTATATTTTTCTCTTTATGTTTCCTTTCTTTCAAGCCTATGGGAGAGTAAGTTTTGGTTTCTTTCGTTTTTTTTTTTATAAAACTTTAGGTTAATAAATCTTAAGTTTGCAGAAAGCTGCATGTGGAGATTCTATCCTTATTATGTGAGTGCTGATGGAAGGCAAGATTCTTAAGCCAGCAGCTGAGGCTGCTGACAGGGCAGCCCAGCAGAGGGACATGGAGAAGAAACCAAGGCAGCAAGACATGTGTTCAGACACTTCACTTACCTTAGTTGGTTTGTATTTCAAATTGCCCTATTATAAACTGAGAGATGTCTCAGGCAAAAAGATAGGGAGATGGAAAATGAATAATGCTGTTCTCAACAGAAATATTTCCTGGAAGTGGAGAATAAATGAATAGTTAGGTGAAGAAATGGATGACTAAGTATATATTTCTCAAAATGGATAGGCTACCCTACGTCTTTATTAATAATGTTTTATGGGCTAGTCTCTTGTTTGAATTTATGTGAGTTAATTTCAGGTTGGAAAGGAATAAATGCTTTAAGCTGGTTTAAAAATCAAAGGATATGATTTTTTTAAGTTTTTATTTTATTTTATTGAAATAATTGTGATTTACAAAGTCCTTCATAGTTGAATCAGGGACAATCCCATCACCAGTGTCATCCTCCCACACTGTGTTCCAAGAGTGTATCCCAACCAAAATCCTTTGACATCCCTTTCCCCCCTATCTGCCAGTATAACAGTACCATTTAAAGTTTAGATTGGGGTCTCTTGATTCCATTGTTGTTGACTTTGACTTGGATATTTAATTCTGTCCTTTTTTTTTTCATCTTCACTAATGCACCTAAAACCACTTGGCCCCAGGACCCCATCCTTTCATATTGGTCTTTCTACTCCTCTACTCAGTTTCTTCCTTCTCCTTGTTATATTCTGGGGTCAAGATTGTTCAAGGCAGCCCCAATTTTTACCATTGCATTTCTTCATGCAGTATTCTAAATACCACAGATGAGTGATGTCATTCTGTATTTATTTTTATTCTTCTGGATTACTTTATTTAACGTAATATATTCCAGTATAATCCATGTTGCAGCAAATTGCATGACTGCATCATTCCTTAGAGCTATGTAGTATTCCATTGTATATATGTATCACATCTTCATGATCCACTCATTTGTTGCTGGACACCTACATTGATTTCCAAGTTTTAATTATTGTACTGAGTATTGAAATTAATAGCAGTTTGCATTCATCCTTTTGGATGAATATTTTTCTCTCATGAAGAATGATACCCAAAAGAGGAATTGCTGGGTTGTATGGCAACTCAAATTTGAGTTTACGGAGAACCTTTTATACTGTTTTTCATAAGGGTTGGACCAGGCAGCATTTCCACCAGAATGTGGATGAGAGTTCTTTTCTCACTACATCCCACCTACAGAAATTATTCCCACTATTTTTGTTATGTGCCATCCTCACTGGAGTAAGATATCTCATCTCATTGTCTTGATTTGGATTTCCTTAGTAATAAGTGACAATGAACATTTTTTTCATGTGTCTGTTGGCCATCTGTTGGTCTTCCTCAGAAAAGTGTCTGTTCATTTCTTCTCCCCATTTCTAGATCCTTTCTGAGTACTTTGTATATCTTAGATATCTAAAGGACACAAGATTTTTTAAATTAATATATTTTATTTAAACACCTTGATTACATACATAATTGTGTTTGGGTTTCAGTCATGTAAAGAACACCACCCATCACCAGTGCAACGTTCCCATCACCATTGTCCCAGATCTCCCTCCTCCCCACCCACACCCCGCCTGTACTCTAGACAGGCTCTCCAGTTCCCTCATACGTTTTCATTATTAGGACAGTTCAAAATGTAGTTATTTCTCTAACTAAACTCATCACTCTTTGTGGTGAGCTTCATGAGATGAACTGGAACTTCCAGCTCTTTTCTCTTTTGTGTCTGAAAATTATTATTATTGCAAGAATGTCTTTCATTTTTCTTAAAACCCATAGATGAGTGACACCATTCTGCATTTTAAGGACACGAGATTTTAAAGCAACATTCTTTCTTTCTTCTTCTTTATCCCTTTTTGGTTTTTGGGCCAGACCTGGTTATGCTCAGAGGTTACTCTTGGCTATGCACTCAGAAATCACTCCTAGCTTGGGGAACCATGTAGGACGCAGGTTCATCTTGGGTCAGCCGAGTGCAAGGCAAACATCCTAGTGCTGCGCCATCGCACTGACTTCAACATTCTTTCATTTCTTATCTGTTTCACTTTTGTTTGCTTGCTTGATTTTTGCCACACTCGGTGGTACTCAAGGTTTACTCCTGGGTTTGTAATTGGAGATCACTACTAGCGAGGCTTAGAGGACCAAATGCAGTACCAGGGATTGAACCTAGGTTGACTGCATCCAAGGCAAGTACCCCCTAGTCACTGTCTTTCAGTCCAAGTCCAAGAAATCTTTTTTTCTACAGAAAGCATGTCTGGTATCAAGAGATTTGTGCAGATATTTTGCAAAATATTTTGCTGGTTTGAAACAAGAGTCTGTGTTTGTTCATGCATACTCAGTTCTTCCATTGGTATTGCTGAATAGAGTATAGCTATATATTAGTCTCTGAGACTCACTTCTAAGATAAGATGCATAAACATTAAAACTTCTTAAAAGTTCATGAGATTGGGGCCTGGGAGATAGCATGGAGGTAAGGCGTTTGCTTTTCATGCAAAAGGTCATCAGTTCGAATCCCGGTGCCCCATATGGTCCCCCGTGCTGGTCAGGAGCAATTTCTGAGCCAGGAGTAACCTCTGAGCACTGCCAGGTGTGGCCCAAAAACAAACAAACAAACAAAAAAAAAAGTTCATGAGATTTTTTTTGTTTGTTTTTAGACCACACCTGCCTGTGCTTAGGGCTTACATAAGATTCTTCACTCAGTGATTATACCTGGTGATGCTTGGGTTATCATATGGGATGCCATGGACTAAACCCAGTCAGCTAGTTTCAAGCAACTACCTTACTTTGTCAGTCACATTTAAGCAAGCACCCTCTGAGGATAGTATATATGTTGTAGGATTAGGCATAACTAGGATGACAAGCAACTCCTAGAATTCAGCAATCTAAAAAAAAGGTATTTTCTATCTATCCCTATTTTCTTTGCTATATGATTCTTTGTCTAGAATCAAAGTCTAATGGAATAGTCATTAGCTAAAATATTGTTGACCATGGTGGCATATGGTAAGAGGAAAGAATGGCAGTTATACTCTGGCTTTTAAAGTTTCCCTCCACAAGAAAAGTATATCACTTAGTTTCTTTATGGGCAAACCACAGGGCCACACGTAAGTAGAAGGTCAGGGAGTTTCAATGACACCATGCTCAGAAGAAAATCCAGGAAGATGCTAGATAGCACAAGTGACTTTCACAGCTATAAATAATGTATGTGGGCAAACTATGGACAGTCAGTTGAGGCAATGGCAAAACTCCAGACAGCCTTTTTAAAATTTCTTGTGCGTTGTGTGTGCATGCTTTGGAAAGTGAAGAACTAAGGTTGACTCTAAAGCTAGTGTTGAATATAGACAACTCTAAAGATAAATAAATTATACCTTCCTGACCCCTATCTTCTCAATAAACATCTAATGCATCCAAGTGCTTAACTACAATAGAACTGTTTAAAATTTATGTTCTAAGAACCCTGTCAGTTGGACAGAAAGCAAGCTGGGAGAGTTTCTAGGGAGCTAGAGTACCTTTTCTGAGCCAAAGCAGAGAGAAGAATAGAGCTATTTCATTCAAGAGTCAAAAAAGTAGTGAGCAGTCCACTCAAGACACAAGTAGAACGCATGGTGACAAGGAGAGACACAGAAACAAAGTTTTTTTTGGATAAAAAAGCAATTCCCACCCTCTGTTTTCTAATCTTGTGTAATGATTTTACATGGTACAGAAGGAATTGGTGGAAAAGAGCATATTTACTTCCCTTTTCACCTAGAGGCTTGTCTTTTTAGAAGAGTTATCATTTTTGATACATCATCAGAGATCTACCAATCTTTGGTATGATACTGCTTTATTGAGATTGCAAACTGTTTCTGAATTGGGGCTGACACCAGTCACTGCTTCCCTAGCAGCCGGAAAGAAATTGACAGTTTGCATATCCTGGGTAAACCTCACATTAATTAAAGCTTCACATGACACTGTCCTCTTCCTTTTGCTATTCACATGGGTTTTTGTGAATCATACTGCTTACAAATAAGGCTAAATCCAAATGCCACACTTCCATCTGAGAGTCCCTTTCCAGACCAATTCTTAATTGCTTGGCATAAGTGAAAAAAGTAAATTTGTAAGCAGGGATGAGGGGATAATGAGATGGAGGAGCTGTACAGTTCCATTTTCTATAAAATAAATAGCTTCAAGAGCTAGCAAAAGTTCCCTGTGCTAACTAAAGTTTCTGGAGGCCAATTATCTGAAATAGATCAACCATGAGTTTGCCTGTTTTCATTGTCATTTTCTCAAATTTGATCTTCAAGAATATCAAATATGGGAGCTGGTGTGGTAGTACAGTGGATAGGATGTTTGTCTTGTATGCAGCCAACCTGGGTTTCATCTCAGCATCCCATATAGTCCCGTACCCCTTGATTTGGCAGGAGTGATTCCTGGGTGCAGAGCCAGACACAAGCCCTGAGTATCACCAATTGTGGCCTCTTACTCAAGAAAAAAAAACAAAACAAAAAAGGAATGTCAAAATATGGAATTTATTTCATATAAAATTTGAAATTCATTTCTTGGGTATATTACAATGAGGGTTAAAATAATAAACAATTTATAATTAAAAAATGTCTAAAATTAAGTTGATATTATCTTATAACTTGTCAATCAGATGTTTTGTTTGAAGAATAAAGCTACTCTGTTGTGCTTCATTTTGCCCACACAATTTATTTGTTAAGAATGGAATGGATACTGTAAATAATTCTGTGTAATGAACTTTGGTCACAATAAAAATTTAAAAAAAAATCAAAAAAAAAAAAGAATGGAATGGATATGTGAAGTCTTCTTATATCAAATTTTAATGATTATTCATTAAACATATTTGAATAAGATTAATGTCAATTTCAAATATACATGAATCAACCCTGCGTGATAACCCACTAATTAGAAAAATGTTTCAGAGTTACTGGTTGCAACCTAAGTTATTCAGACTATATATCAAGAAAATTATCCACAATTACATTCATAAATTTGTAAATTTTTTTGTTTTGTTTTTAGGACCACATCCAGTGACACTCAGGGGCTACTCCTGCTATGCACTCAGAAATCACTCCTGGCTTGGGGAACCATATGGGAAGCCAGGGGATGGAACTCCCGTTTGTTCTAGGCTAGTGTGGGCAAGGCAGATGCCTTACCCCTTGTGTCACCGCTCCAGTTCCAAATTTGTAGTTCTTTTGGTAGTGAGACATGTTGTACTGGGTCAAATGAGCTGTTTTATATAAACCTTTAGTAATATGGACTGAGGTGTAGAAATCAGAAAAGCTTTCTATAGACCTGTAAACTGAGTTTTGTAAAATAAAAATCCATGAGTTGGGGCCGGGCGGTGGCGCTGGAGGTAAGGTGCCTGCCTTGCCTGCGCTAACCTAGGACGGACTGCGGTTTGATCCCCCAGTTCCCCATATGGTCCCCCCAAGCCAGGAGTGATTTCTGAGCTCATAGCCAGGAATAACCCCTGAGCGTCACCGGGTGTGGCCCAAAAACCAAAAAAAAAAAAAATCCATGAGTTTTGATATCACTGCACACACTTTAGGTGAATAATTCTGAAGTAGTAGGGTAGTGGTGAAGAAATAATTTGCCTCAGTCAAATAGCCAGAACTGCTCTTTCTTTATTCACATCAATTCCCAATACCAGGAGGGTGAAGGTTGAGTAATCCACATAGGGCTTTTACTTACCAAAAGAAGAGGTTTAGGGAAAGAGGAGGTTGGGAGAACACGATTGTTTGGGATTGATAACTTGCAATCATCATACAAAGCTTAAGACAAGTTTTTGACTTTGGACTATGACTATGACAAGTGGTTCTCGAGCTTCTTTTCCTCCCATATCTTTTATGCAAGAAGGCAGACTAAGGGTGATATTTCACTTCCCCAGGTCAGTTAGGGTAAGGTAAAACCCAGCATGCCAGAACGTTATACTCTGAAATACTAGTTTCTTTTGATAGTAGGCCTTAAGAAAAGAATGATCCACTCTTGAGGGCTTGAGTGATAACACAGTGGGTAGGGCATTTGCCTTGCCTTCAGTCTACTTGGGTTTGAACCCCATCATTCCAGATGGTCCCCCAAGCTTGCCAGGAATGAGTTCTGAGTGTAGAGCCAGAAGTAACCCCTGAATGCCACAGGGTGTGAATCAGAAACAAACAAAACAGAGAAAAGAATGATCTAGTAATATTTACATGATTCCTTTGCTCCTCCCCTTACTGATATCCACAGAGAAAACCTGGTAAAACTTACCCAAACAGTGGGAGCTCCTCTATTTTTAGATTTCTTTTGAAATTTCAGATCTACCTATACTATAGTTCTATGGAATTAATTCATATCCAATGAATTACAATAGAGTGTTTTTCTACTCCAACATTGCTTCTCTTTGATGTTATACCTTATAGGTTTTTATTTCAGGATATGACGGTTCTTTGTACTTGCCTATTAGTCTACCTAATTTCCCATATAATTCTAAGAAGGTTTTTTTTTTTTTTAGTTAATCAAATTTTTTCTTTGATTTTGGACCCTAAACAGTGAAGCTCAGGGGTTACTCTTGACTCCGCCATTAGAAATTACTCCTGGCACCATTCAGGGGACCATATGGAA
The DNA here is from genome assembly GCA_004027635.1 of Crocidura indochinensis. NCBI lineage: Eukaryota > Metazoa > Chordata > Mammalia > Eulipotyphla > Soricidae > Crocidura > Crocidura indochinensis. The sequence continues at coordinate 34,152 of PVKC010000738.1, forward strand.
TGCCAAGGATTGAACCCAGGCAGCTGTATTCAAGGTAAATATTTTACCCACAGAAATATTATGGCTTTGGATCACTTATTTAACTCTTTTTTTCGTTTGTTTATTTTTCTGGTCAGACATGGTGGTGTTCAGGTTTTATTCCTTGCCCTGCACTCAGAAATAATTCCTATTGGTGCTTGGAAAACCATATAGGATGTATAAATTGAACCCAAGTCAACTATGTGCAAGGTAAGTGCCTTACCTATTGTACTATCACTCTGAACCTATCTCATTCAATATTTTATGAAGAAAACTGAATAGTTATTCTGCTGCTTTCAGTTTAGATGATCCCAAATCTGTTGGACATATCCAAGGCCTCATAGTTTACAAATGATCATATATATATACATATGCCTTCTATGGATCAGGTCTGATCTTGGCCAAATCAAGGACATAGTGCTTCTATAGCTTGCTTAATGTGGTATTTTTCTGACCTTGACTGCCACAAAGGTCACAGGTGTTTCTTTGTCTATTTTCTTTTTTATAGCTATTCAGTGGGCAAAAGGAACTTGATAATGACAGAGAAGTCAATCTTGTTTTACCTGGGGTTGCTTTTCCAAGGATAATTATGTTTGTCCAATTTTTTTTGTTAAGATTAAGTTAAAAGTTCCAAGTTTCTTACATACCAAAGTAGTGTGTAAGAAGTTTGTCAGCAAATTTGAAATTATATTTATGTGCTATATGTCCCAAATGGTGAACACATGTAAAAATATAAATATGCAAATGATCACAGCTCTTATTGATTATATTTTGTCATTTTCTCTTTTTATATAATAGCTTTTTGGCACAAAAATAAGTTCTATAAACATTTGTTGAATGGCTGGCCAGAAGACATGAAAGGATGACTTTTCAATAGACAGAAGATATTCTGAATGTATTTGGTTAGCTTAGTACAGCAGATGACTTAAAGAATAAACATCTAGTAAATGATGACTCTGGGATTGAAGGAAATAGAATGGGGGGGGGGAAGGAAAATGAGATGTAGAATTAAAGCACCAAATGGAGGTGAAAAAAAGAAAGAAAAAGACCTAAAACTAGGGAGCATTGTAAAGACATATCTTTACTGCCTCTGGAGTCACTAGTATAACACTGTCACTCATTACCAGCCCACAACTTAGAACCCTGTTGCCTGATACTTAAATTCAAGACTAGCACAACAGTATCTTCCATATGGCTCTTTTTTATATTTTTCACTCATTGAGTTACCCTAACAGAGATAGATTTGACACTAGTTTTTTTAAATTGTAAAAATAAAATTCAACCAAATGGTACTGCATTTAAGACTTCAATAAGTACTCTGGAATATTAGGTACAGACTGAAATTTCCCAGAAATATTGCCATCCAGTTTGCTTACTAATGATATACTTTTCTTGTCGGTCATTTCCTGTCTTTGGTTTGAAGTAATGCTCACATCAATAAAGCTAATATGTTTTTAGTATCACATTTTATAGGAGAATTCTGAGATTAAGATTTTAACATATTATTTTCACTACTTAAGATCACATGTGCATACTATAGAGATTGTTTTCTTACTAGCACACTTTCTTTTCCTGTTCTCTCCCCTACCCAATTATTCTGTAAATATATTTGTTACCAACTTTACTTCCCATTAGATATTATATTATATTGTTTGAGGGCAAAAACCAAACTTAGTAAAAATAAATCTTTGAATCTCTGAGAAGCAGTAATGAGAACACAATTTTGATAAACATTAAAAAAAAAGACAAGTCTAAGAATAAAATGATTTGGGAATAAGGAATCTTATTTACATTGACCTTATGAGAGGAAAAGGCATTTTGAAATGCTTTCTTTTCTAATGAACCTTTGAAAACCAATTTTTGTTAAATGAGTTTACATCTAAATTTTAGTTATGTTGACAGTTAACTCAAGCATCTTTTATCTATGCTTAATGTCACTAGCTATATCCTGCCATCGATCTCAGGGGAAAAACTCCCTATTGAAATCAATGGGGAGTTCTATGTAAAAATCAATGGCAGGATATGGCTTGTAAGAATAGTGGTTACTATAAGCTTTCAGTTGTGAGGCCACTATAAACGTTACTTCAGGGTAAACCTTTCAATCATGTTCAAAAAACAATGATAAAATCATTGCTATTATTTAGGGAAGAAAGAAATTGGCAGGAAGGAAATAGCAAGTGTTTGTATGGAATTATCTACATGTTCCCACAGTTTAGCAGTGCTTGCATTGTCTCTTCCAGGATTCTCAGAGAAAAATCCAGGGGAAAAGACAAATGCTTTTTAAAAAAGTCTACCTTAGCTGAGTTGTAAATTTGTATATGTTCAACACATAATAACATAAATCAATTCATTTAAATAGAACCCACTCCTCCATCTTTGTTCATTAAGTCTTAACTCAAACTCAGGTTTACACTGTTTGCAAAGACAAAACTACCACATGAAATAAGAAAACAACAAAAGCTTAGACGTTCAGGCTCAATATGAATTTTTTTGTATTTTCATACAACAAAATTATTTGGAAAAGTAACTTCTAAAACAATTTGTGGAAAACTGTTTTATTTGGAGTTAAACATCACAGATTTTCTATTTCTGTTTGATTATTTGGGAAAAGGCATCTCTCTAAAAACATATGGGGTATATTGAAAATTAGACTATTTAATAATATCTGTTTACAGCTAAATATTTTTGGATCGCCAACAGAGATTTGCTCCACATCATACTATCCTAGCAAATTTCGAGAAAAATTAAGGTGAGGTGACAAGACATAGAGGCATGTTGTCCTGCTACTCTTAGTTCGTCCTCTCTCCTGTGTCCAGAAAAAGGTCCCGAGAATATCAGACTTCAAGAGATTTTATAATACATTTGTTCTTGCATACTTGCGTTCAATTGTCCAGACCAGAAAGGTATCCTCTGCATCTCCCTCCCACCATTCTTTATAAACAATGGCCTCAATTGTTTTATTTACATAATATATTATTGTATTCAGTTTAAGATAAAAAAAGAAAGTATCCCTTAATTTTTAGGTGAAATTTTATTCTCATGGTATCAGGCATAAAATTAAGACCTAAAATTATGTATACCTAGCTGTCCAGGGAAACCAGGAGTATGCTAATAACCTGGCTTCTATTTACTTCTTTTTGTTCCTCATGATTAGGTCTCCTTATCATGAGGGTGGGTATAGTTTCTGTTTATCCCTCCGCAGTAAATTTCATTTACCTAACATTTTAAGGAAATATTTAAACAAACCAGTAACAGCCTTTCCCCTGAATGTCACCTTCTTGATCAATGCATCAAGGTTGTTTCTGGCCATTCAGGTTGTTCCCCTGTTTCAAAATGAAACCTGGTATGTTTCTTTAGAATGTACTGTGTTCTCCCTGGAAGATGACATGTATCTAATAAAATGTTGATCTCATTTACCTAATATTAGTTATCATGTGTTTGGCCATCATTATAACCCTAGGGGGAAGAACACCCCTTAGAAATAAAATGAAGAGAAGATTAAACATAGGAGAAGATAGGTCGATGGTAGAAGAGAGAACTGATATAGTTAGACATTAGTATCCTAATTAATATGTAAATATCAGATCATGGACATTTCACAAGAACTAGCTAATATCACCATAAATTATGTTGAAAAAAAAAAGAGATTTGAATTTTGTAGATCTAAAAGAAATTTGTAGCTCCACACCTGACATCTACCTTCTCAACAGGGTCACCCACATCTCAAGTCTTCTGTTTGTTCTTTCAACCTTTCAGGTGAGGTTAATCTTTTGCCTAACATCCCTAGGGTCTTGTTGGAACTATAATGGAACCCACTCTTTTTGCCTGTGTTTCAGCAACTTTCACTCCCAACCTCACTATCTTATCATTTTCCCACCAATAACCTGTGCCCATAATTTCACTCACCATTGCTTTCATCCTGTACCATGCAGCTACTTGTGTATGTGATCATGAAACCATTCCACTCATCACATCTTGCACTGTGCATATTTATACTTCCCTTCTCTGGGTGATGCCTAAAAGAAAAGAAAGAAAACATTCAGTCTAATCTCTCAAAGACTTCCAGAGGGCCAAATTACAAAGATTTATATATAGAAGACAGCAAATAAAATGAGGAAGCTATCTGAAAGTACACCAGGTTCAATGAGTAAATATAATAGCATAGAAGGTTCTATTAGAAACAAGCCCTGTAATCTTTCAGATAATAACTTTAGAAATATCATGATGAAGAATTTTTTTGTTTGTTTTTTAGGTCACACCCGGCAGCACCCGGGGTTACGCCTGGCTCCATGCTAAGATATCGCTCCTGGCAGGCTCGGGGGACCATATGGGATGCTGGGATTCGATCCAATGACCTTCTGCATGAAAGGCAAACGCCTTACCTCCTTGCTATCTGTCCGGCCCCCATGATGTAGATTTTTAATGAGTTCAAATAAACAATGATACCGGTAGTCATAAAAGCACACAAAAATGTATGAGTGGAAATGTGAAAGTTTCAAACAGAAGTGATAAAAATAAAAAGTATGGTAGATAAAATTTAAAATACCACAGAAGGTCTTTTCAGTAGAACAATAGAACCTGAGGAAAATAACGATTAGTTCCAAGATGAAATAAAGAAAATTTTTAGGAAAAAAATGGAAAATGGGAAAAAATTGAGAATATATGAGTACATTTCTGAGCACTGAGTTGGGAATAATACAAGAAAAAGATATAGGAAGAAAGATATATTAAGAAAAGAAGGAAGGAATGAAGAGAGGAAGTGTGCAACCTAGAGCAAAAGGGACCCTAGGAGAGTCAAAAATTTGACTCAGGATCAAAAGAGAAGAGAATATGGAGCCTAGGGCAGAAGGGACTTCATTTTGTTGATTGAAGGCCAACAATGCCAATTTTCCATTTGCAAAAATCTCATGGCTCTCTCACAGCTCTCTCACAACTCTCAAGACTGTTATCTATATAGCATATTTATAACACAAGATATCTATATAGCATAAGGTAAGATAGCAGTAACTGTGGAAAGTCCTTAGACATTAGTCAATCTTTTTCAAGGGTAACAGAATGAAGTAGCCTTTTGTACAAAACCCTATATAAACGTTCTTGTAGTCTATGGGGGGGGGGGTCACCTTCTGTGGGAGGCAGCCCTGGCCAGTCAGCTTGAGGCATGCTGGTGAATGGAAATAAAGCTTTGCTTTATTTCAATTGTGTGGTCTTGTCCTTTGATTCTGGACATGAAAGAAGGAAGGAAAGAAGGAGGGAAGGAAGGAAGGAAGGAAGGAAGGAAGGAAGGAAGGAAGGAAGGAAGGAAGGAAGGAAGGGAAAGAGAGAGGGAGGAAAATGTAGATTCTTGTAGGAGAAAACAAGGAGGGAAGGAGGGAAGGAAGAAGGGAAAGAAGGAGGGAGGAAGAGAGGGAGGAAATGTAGATTCTTGTAGAGAGAAAACAAGGAGGGTAGGAAGAAGGGAAGGAAGGAGGGAAGGGAAGGATTGAGAGAGGGAGGAAGGAAGAAATGAAAAAAGGAAAAAAGAAGAAAGTGTTCAAAGAATAACGGGATGAATTCAAATGGAATAATATAAAAACATCATTGACATCTTTGGAATAGAAATAGGAATTTGGAATAGGAATAGGAAGAGGAATTTGATATACCACTAATTAAAGAAATTAGAGACAAGAATTTCCAAGTACTGAGAAATGCTGGTACCCAGATCTGAGAGATCCAATGGGTCCCAGGGAAAATGGATTTAAATAGAAATTGTATTAAGAATGCAAAGTGACAAATTGTAATGCAGTAGCAATGATGAGAACTAAAGCCAGAAGCCGAATATTAAATGAAGTTAGATCAAAGAAGAAAATTATGTACAAAGTAACTCCTATAAGATTCACAGCAGATCAAGTGGGATTCTACAGAAGAGAATGGTGGGATATAGTATGAAAACTTAGTGAAATGAACACCTTGCCCAAAATAATCTAGCTAGCAAGATTGTCATTTAGATTTGAAGGAATGGCACAAGCTTTATGGAGAAGCAACAGCTTAGAAAATTCATAATTTTGAAACCATTTTTGCAAGAAGCATTAATGAACTTCCTATAGAAAGAAAACAAACTTCTCAATACTTTCCCATCAAATATGACATTAACTCATAAATATATGTATATGTGCATGCTTATATATATAATACATATTATATATGGCTGCACTCTACTAAATTAAGAATGGACTGTTTATTCCTAGCTAAGAGTTTTATACTTTTGAATAATTAATTAAAATTTCATTAATTGTTAATGTTCTTTCTCTGTCTATTCAGGTGATTTTATTACAACTATATATTTTTTATTACTAATGCAGATACTTAAGCATTATCTACAATATACTACTTTTCTAACATAAAGTCAACATTATCTTATTAAGATAAACATTCTATACTTCAATAGGTATATTCAGATTTTTTTATTAAAAAGTTTTCTCTTCTCATTCTTAATAAGCTGAATATCTGTAGGATTTATTGTATGTAAATCCTAAATGTATATAAAATCTTAACATTTTTTTACATTTTTATTGTGGTAAAAGTGAATTACAAGTCTTTCACAGTAATATTTAAGGTAATAGTGACAATGAAAAAGGGGCATTTCCACCACCAGTGTTGTCTTCCCTCTGTCCCTGCTCCCAGCATGTCCCCCCCATCCCTTCTTTACCACCCTTAATGCTAGAGGAACTGTTTCCCACTTGTACAGCATGTTGTACATTGGATATTGATCCTGTTGTCGTTGACTTTGGATTTGGTATTCAAATCTGATCATTTTTTATTTCCACTTAATGAACATATGACTGCCTTGTCCTGGTACCATGGGGGGGGGGGAGGCAAAAAAAATAAAACTAAGAGGAGAAAAACTAGGAGGAGTCAGTCTAGACGTTATAAATATCTATTTAGAAGAAGGAAGGGAAAAGGGAAGAAAAAGGTAACAAACAACTCAAAAACAAAAAACAATAAGGGAGTAACAACAAAAGTACAAAGAGGGGCCCAGGAGATAGCATGGAGGTAAGGCATTTACCTTTCATGGAAAAGGTCATCGGTTCGAATCCCGGTGCCCCATATGGTCCCCCGTGCCTGACAGGAGCAATTTCTGAGCATGGAGTCAGGAGTAACCCCTGAGCACTGCCAGGTGTGACCCAAAAACCAAAAAAAAAAAAAAAGTACAAAAAGAATTAAAAAAGAATAAACCAAAAATAAAAACCATTATCTACGGTAAAAACAAAAACAAAAAACAGCAGCAACAACAAAAACTAAAAAAATATATAAAATAAAGAAAACAGACCAGCAACTTCTTAAAAAAAGATGGTGTTTCTTCCTTTTTTTTTTTTTTTTTTGTATAGGCATGATAAATATTGGGGAAATTAGAACGGGAATTCCCTTGGCCTAAGAGATGCAGGATTTCTCCACCATTGAAGCATACTGCAATGGGAACAAATACAGGTTCCATACTCACTCATGTACAACACCCCAAGGTCTTTTTATCCTGCCGGGAAACTTTCCATTTAGATTTGGGTGATGGTATCCTGCCTCTGTAACTGGAGCTCTTGTTATTTGCATAGGACATAGGGTGAAGGCTAGGGGAAATTTTTTTCTTTATGGTTCTAGGGATTCTGTGCCATCATTGTTGTTGTGATCAATATTCTGTAATTAGTAGTCTTGGATTTTGTTCAGATTCTAGGACAGAGCCTAGGGTTTATAGTCTTTCAGCATGGTTCCAGAATTTCTACTAGGTAGCAGTTGTCAAAGTTGTCAGCATGGTTCCAGAATTTCTACTAGGTAGCAGTTGTCAAAATTAGAGATCTTGGTTTTTGTACAAATTCTAGTCCGAGGCCTAGGCTAGGAGCTTCCTCAGTGGTCCCTTGATAGGTTCTATCCAGACCATGTTTGTCGAAGTCGGTCTTTTGTAAATAGCAATTTTGGTTTTTGCTTAGGGCAAAGGGTGAAATGTCTCCCAATTGTATCATACCGTTAGGTGGTGAGATAGGGCAGCCCTCTCTTAGCTCAAGTTGTTGTGTTTCCTCACGTCAGGACGTCATGTTAAAACTGGTACAAGTTGGTGCAAGGCCGGTATTCGGAGTTTCCCTGGAAGGAGTTTGGTTCCTGGTGTTGTTGCTGGAACCTGTGTTCCACTTCTGGGATCTGGGGTTCTGGATAAAATCTTAACTTTTATAATTATTCATTCTATTGATTTTGGGGGGATTTTTTGGACCACCTGGTTGTGCTCAGGGGTTACTCCTGGCTCTGCACTCAGAAATCACTCCTGGTTTTGGGGACCAGATAGGATGGCCAGGATCGAATCAACAACCATCCTGAGTCAGCTGTGTGCAAGGCAAATGCCCTACCACTATGCTGCCACTCCAGCCCCACTATTTTTTTCTTTTTCGGCCACACCCTGTGATGCTCAGGGATTACTCCTGGCTGTGTGCTCAAATAATCGTTCCTGGCTCGGGGGACCATATGGGACACTGAGGATCGAACCAAGATCCCTCCTAGATCGACTGTGTGCAAGGCAAATGCCCTACTTCTGTGCTATCACTCCTACCTGGGGCCACACTATTAATTCCTAATTTATTTACTTATAAAACATGCACAGTTTTTTTTAAATAATCCACTTCTATTGATTTACAATTTTTTTAGAATTAAAGGAGTATAGCTTTATTTTTATATTTGTGTTTAGATGTCACCACATCCACACTCATTAAAGCTCTTTGTCATATGTTTATATAAAGAAACATAGTAAGGAAACAACAAATGGCAGACCCTCAAATCAGTAAAATAGAATATTCAGAGGATGCTCCCCAGATATACAATCAATTAATCTTTGATAAAAGGGCAAGAAATGCAAAATGATGCAAGGAAAGCCTCTTCAACAAGTGGTGTTCACACAACTGGTCAGCCAGTTGCAAAATAACCAACTCAGACCTCCAGCTGACACCATGCACCAAGGTCAAATGAAAATGGATTAAAGACCTTGACATCAGACTTGAAATTGTAATCTATATGGAACAATACGCTCTATAAACACTCCAGGACTTTGAAACTAAAGGAAAGCATCAGAATTGAAGATTTTTCTACAGAACTGAGTTTCCCTGGGAAGGAAGTTGTATGGCAGACTGGATGGGTATATACTTGAGTTTTTTGGACAAGGAGGCATGTGGTGTTGGAGAAATGTATGTATCAAAAACATAATTAATATTTTAGTAAATCAAAGTACCTCAATAATAATAGTTAAGAAAAAATAAAATCGATTGTAATAGGAATATGGTTTTCTATATAGTACCTAATATTTTTTAATGCAGGAAGAAAAGCATTTGAATTAAAAAAACCATGAAATGAAAGCAAGATAAGGATTAGTCCAAGATGGAAATGTCTTAAAGGGGAATAATTGGAGTGAACTTGTTTGCAGAATGCAGAAAACAGAGGTTCAAGGATTCTACCTAAGTAGAAGGCCATGGTATGCCACCAGGAAGATCTCCAGACTTAGGAAAAACAAAGACACTCTCAATAGGAGGCAAGTGGTTTTAGTTATTTTAAACCTGAAATTATCATACTGACTATGTGGAAAAACCTGCTAATTTCTCTCAACCACATAGTACTTGTTCTCCTTCCCCAATTTATTTATTTAAGTAATTTTTCAATGGTCAGTGTGGGGTATATATATGTATATATATGTATGTATATGTATGTACACATACATATATATATATATATGAAAAAATGCTACAGAAGCAAGGAAACATTGGGAAAGACCACAGAATATATTGACCATTTATTTATTGTACATAAAATTAAAAATCCAAAAGGTGGTCAACAAACAGCAAAGTAGAACCAATATCTCCCACTTTATTTCATTCTCTCTCCTGAAATAGTCCTCATTCATTGACTCGGCAGTGATTTGAAAGTTTAGTATGTTCTAGAAAACACATAAGACACTAAAATTGTATACTAGAAGGATTATGATCTTCCATATCAAATGACCACATGGCCTATATATAGGTAAAGAAGAAGTTATACCAGTAAGAAGTGCCCAAGGCAGCCATTGTAAACAAGTTTCCAGAATTCTCAGGGAGCAGGTGATCTCAGGGAAAATACATTGACAAATAGAACTTAGCTTGAGTCAAAAAAGTCCTATGAAATTTAAGAGATAGAATTAATAATACTTGGTAACTAGGGAAATATGAGAGCCAAGGAAAGGAAAGAATCTAGTAAGACTCAGATAAAATTTTAACAAAACCACTGGAATGTAAAAACATTATGTGTCTAAGAAATTATAAGACATTGGGGGTTTCATATATAAGTTTTAGAAAAGAAGTGATGTGGAAGACAGCTGGATCAAGTGGTACAGATCCTTGTCTATTAATCTCCCAACAAGGGAAGTACCTGAAAGGTGCTATCATGAAAGAAATCATGATCTAAATCCCATGAACCATGCTATTTATTCTTTTGGAGACATAAAACCATTTTATAAGTTATTTCAGGTACATTTCTTGCAAAAGATGGATTTAATTAAACACTGGTAATTGAGTCAAGGGGAGTTATAAAAGCAAGAATCTTGAAGGGTATTAGTGTGTGACTGGATGGAATATTATTCATGTAGAAATTGCCCCAAGGAGAGAGAGGAGAGCGCTAGCCAAAGTTTCATAACTAGATAATCTGGTTATCTAGAGCACAATTCACTGTGATAAACATATTTTCAGAATATAAGATTTATTTTTCCTGGTGACTTATCTCTTGCTGTTCAAGTGTCTGAACCCAGTGCCATGGGTGAGTGAGCAGAGTGGGTTGTAGATGTTTTAAGAGTGTGTGTGTGTGTGTGTGTGTGTGTGTGTGTGTGTGTGTGTGTGTGTGTGTGTGTGTGTGGTGTAGTGTAAGACACAGTCACTTTGGTTTTCCTAACAGTGGTCGGCAACCTGCGGCTCGCGAGCCACATGTGGCTCTTTACACTTTTAATTTGGCTCTTCTGTGTGCCGGCCACCACTCCAGGAGTCAGGACTCTGCTCCTAGACTCTGTCAGTACGCGCCCTGTGTGCAGTCCCTGCAGCCGGCTCTAAGAGTGTAAGATGATATCCAGTATCAACCCTAAACAAAAATGTGCCCCAACGTCATCCTTTCTTAAACCTCTTCCTTTGATATGTAAAAGTCCACTGAATATGTACTTTTGTCTCTCTCTCTTGACCTGAAGCCTCCTGGTATTGGGAATTGGTTATAATAAAGAAAGGTGTTCTAGCTTTTTGGGTTCGATGCAGAGAGTACAAGGTAAAAGGCCATGGACTCCACGATATCCTTTCCTGGCTAGCTTGGTTTATTATTTCTTTCATGCTACCCTGCTTCTTCAGACCAGGTTGGGTGGGATTTAGAAATACAGTGCCTCAAGTGATCTTAAAATACATATTTTATTTTGCACAAGAGTGGGTGACCATCTTCCATGAAGGGATTCTCAACCCAGGTTTTCTTTTCCGTGGATTCTATTGTTCAGAGTACTCATGATTAGAGTTGTGAGCTAATGCCCTTAAATGCTGTTTTTTTCATATTGATTATGACTTTCTGCATAATATAAGTGCCAACTGGAAATTTTTTGCAAGAGTGGAAACATTTCAATATCTCCTCAGACACAGCTATCCCAGAATCAGATTCTTTTTTGAACATGTCTATCTTATGTCCAATTGTAAAAACTACTTGTGAAACTCCCCTGCAAAGGAATATTAAATACATAGAGAAAATGAACAATGTCTGCCAAATACACAAGATTAGCTACCCATTCCTTGTCCAGCTAGGGCTGTACAAAGTCAGAATTCTGCTCTCATAAGAACTGCACTACTTCTTTCCTCTTGCCAACAAGAGAGTACCCTTCCCCTGAACAGCCACTTCACTTCTTCATGGAGAAGATGCTAGTAATGGGCATCCATACTCTCACCCAGGGTGATGAATAGCCTGGATTTGATCACAATTGTGAATTTCACAAATTATTTTTACTGTGTCATCTGTCACAGAGTTTAGTTCAGCAGGGAGATTTTTTGAATCCAGTCTATCATATAATGAGTGGATACAATTTACGGGTGTGCAACTTCTGTTTCTTGTGACTACACAAAAACACTGAGCCACGCACAGTACATCATCTGTACATACATCAACACATCAGATTATTATTCTGAGTGAAATGAGTCAGAAGGAGAGGTGTAGACACAGAATAATCATTTGTGGCATATAAGAATAATAAATGGCAATGTGGTAACAATATCTAGAGAAAATAGGGATGAGGGACAGGAGGACTAGTTCATGATAGGAAGCTTGCCATAAAAAGTGATGAGTTCAGTTAGACTAGAGAAAGGTACATAATGACATTGATAGTTGGAACATATCACCCTGGACAAGAACTGGATGCTGAAAATGACATGCATGGTACCCTTTAATTAACAATATTGCAAACCACGGTATCATAAAGGAAATTTTGCAACCCTCAGTGTCATAAAGGAAAAGAGAGATAGAGAAAAAAAGCAAAATGCCTGCCCTGACATAGGGGAAGGAAACAAGGGACATTGGTTATGGGGAAAGTGCACTGGTGAAGGGTGGTGTACATTCTATGATTGAAACTCAAGTATGGATAATTTTGTAACAAATATGCTTAAATAAAAAATTATTTTTAAAATTTCAGGCACTCTATCATGATTCCTTTATGATATATCATATAACTTTAACAAAGTGCCATTTTTGTTTTTGTGTGTATTTTAGCTTGGTTTCTTGCAGCACACACTAAAGTGTCAATAGATATTTTTCCTTTCAGTGAAATCACTACTTTTCTCTGGAACACTGTCCTTGCTTGTTAAAAGGTTTTTCTCTTTTACCTGTTTCATCTCCATATTGCAGGGTTTCAAATTTTCAGCACATTTTGGTTAGCAAGGTAAATGTTTTGCTTACTTATTATCAGAAATCAAAGCATTTTTTCCTCATGAAGGGTGTTCACTATCCAGAATTAATAATCAGTGGGTTCAAAAACTGTATTTCATGGTGGATGTTACTTCATATTTAAGTCAGCTTAATCAAACTATAGGGGAAAGGAAACACATTTTTTTTCCATGATAGAAGAAGTTATTTCGTTTGAAAACAAATTATCTGTTTTTGCTCAAGATTTTGACAGAGAAACTTTGATTCACCTTCCACGCCAAGAAAACAATTCTGATATTGACCTATTTTTAAAAAACCTATTTTAAAACAGCACTTTTAAATATGAGGGACGCTTTTCTCAAGAGGTTTCAGGATTTCAGAAACAGCAAAGCGACTTGGCTTTTGTTTAAAAACCTTTGGATGTCATTGTAACAGAATTAAGCTTTTCTCCCTTTAATATTGACATTGGCAACTTTGAAATGCAATTTCTGGATTTATAAAACAATGAACTATGGAGCTCGAAATTAGAACGTCATTGTTCTAATTTAGAAGATTGGAGAAACACAAATGTGAACTTAGTTCACAGCACAAGTGGTCTGCTTTGAAAGACCTGGAGAAGGAAGATATGTTGATTTCTAACACCTGGAATATTATTCCTGACTCAGATAATCAACTAAAAAGGCTAGAGTTTGCTGTTCTTTCCTTCTTCGGGTCTACATATTTATGCAAACATTCATTTTCAAGCATGAATCTTATAAAGAGTAAATTGAGAAATAATCTCATCGATGAGAACCTGGAACATGCCTAAAATTAAAAACAACAACATACAAACCTGATTTACTCAAACTATCCAAGGAAATGCAAGGTCAATGTTCACATTAGTATTTGTGACTTTGTCAGTCATTGTCAGGATGTAATTTTCTCTACATTGTAAGCCAAATGTTATGGGATTTAACACTATCGATAAATAATATTGTTCTAAAGTTTTTGTTTTATTAGTTGTGTTATTTGTATCCTCCCGACCTATGTGGATACTTGCATGCAGAATATTCTCAATGAAAACATTGAAACTAAAAACAGTGTACCATCCTATGCATTTTCTGTTTTAAAAATGTGGCTCTCGGGGCCAGAGAGATAGCATGGAGGTAAGGCGTTTGCCTCTCATGCAGAAGGTCGGTGGTTCAAATCCTGGCATCCCATATGGTCCCCTGAGCCTGCCAGGAGCGATTTCTGAGCATTGAAGCAGGATTAACCCCTGAGCACTGCCAAAACAAAACAAAACAAACAAACCCCCCCCCAAAACCAAAAAAAAAAAAAAATGTGGCTCTCTAAGTAAAATTCAATCGTGGTTTTGGGGAGATTTGGCTCAGTTGAAAAAAAAGGTTGCCGACCACTGTCCTAACAGTACACAGGACAAAAAGGGGGAGAAATATGGTTGCTATGACCCAGTTTGGTGATGAGACAAGTTGGCATTCTCAGGAAGGCACCCGCATCATTTTTCACAGTGTTGCAAAGGATGCTTCCTCATCTTTCTCTACTAGATTGTGTGATCCCTGAATATGAGCAGGGTTAAGCTGTCATAGAAGATATGGTACCAGTCATACAATTATTCTCCAGAATTGTTTGGTTCTGATTGATTTGACTTTTTCAGGTGTGTATGGCCATCTCCCCAGGAAGGAATGTGGACCAGAGTATTAAACAGCAGGCTCATGAATATAGTATCTTCATTCATAAGACAAGCAATTAAAATAATAAAGCTTGACTGTGAGCTTTACTCAATGACATACTCAGGTTATTGGGAATAAGAAGCTAGATGAGAAGACCAAGAGGTAGTTCAAAGGGATGAAACATATGCCTTACATGCTCAAGGGACCAAATTCAGGTTCAGCTCTCAAAGAACCTTTCAGGTGTGTCTTGGGTGACCCATAAATAAATAAGAATTAAAGATGAGATAAGCAAGAGAAGACAGAGTGGGAGACTGCAGCAGTTAATGAGCACAATGTTTGGATCATGCAGACAAGTTCAATTTCACTTTTTGCTGCTGGGCACTCTAAGTCTCAAATTATCACACTGTAAAATAAGCACAATAACCAATGCCTTCTTCCCTGGCTTGTAATGAAGCCCCCCTCCCCCAAAAAAAGGCTCATGCTTGGTAAATAGTGAGTGAGAGATGTTCAATAAAGACAGAAATGTAAGCTTGAATAAGGTCTTACCAAAGCTTGGCTAAGGAAGCCATTATTTACAAATATATACTCAAAGAAGTATTTATATATTATCTTGATAAATAAATTCTTTGCAAAGTGTTGCTTAGACTACAGACTAGAATGTAATGTTTGTAAAAATTGTTTAAAATAAAATAGTGCTTACAAACAAAACTATTCCTTGTTTTAAATTTATCATTATAATGCATAATGATGATGAAGAAAGTCTAATAACACTATGTACTTAATCCAAACTCGAGGAAGACTTTCATTCAGAGTAACTTTTTTATGTATTTAAAGTACCTGGTTCATTATAACCATACATAGACAGTAACTACAATTGCTGTGGTTACTGCTGATAATTAGTTGATTTCCCTTAATGGCGCATTATCTGAATAAAGTGACAAAAACGGCCTCCCATTCTGATGTGGTATAAACCACACACACACACACACACTACCCCACAAAAACAACAACAACAACAACAAAGAAACCATATTCTTCCTTTCCTCATCTAACAATGAATGAAATTTTGGTTTAGATCAACTTTGATCTGAATGTTGTGGTAACAACCTCAATTATAACTCCCCTCTCGTTGGTATTGAAGTTAAACATATATAATATTGCATATGAGCTTTTGTGGACTGATTTTTTAATAGAACGTTCTTATCTGGTGCTGGACCAATAGTACAGTGGGTAGGGCATTTGTCTTGCATGCAGCAGATCTGGTTTTGATCCCCAGTACTCTGCATGGTCTCCTAAGCCCACCAGTACTTATCCTTGAGGAAGATCCAGGAGAGAGGTGTGAACACCAGTGGGTACAGCTTCAAAGCAAAAAACAAATGGTGTTCTCATCTGTACTTTAAGATCCAACTGGGAATTTGATTTTTATGCCTAGTATATTGTTTATTATTTTAGTTTGCCACTTAAATTAATGGCATTAGGCTTATATATGTATATATATATGTCCATAATTCCTCCTCTTTAAGTATTCTTGTGTTTTAATTTTTATTTTCAAAGCAAATTATAAGTAAACCCTTTACATTTATGCTATTTCAAACCCTTTGAAGAACAAGGTAGGTCATGCATAAATAAATAAATACTGTCAAACATCCAAATAAAATGTGATATATTTAATATAGAAATGAGTACTTTATCTATGTGATGCCAAAACAACCAGATTTTTGGCTGTCTTTGAATATGGGTGGGCGTTGAGAGTCAAACACACAAAGCCCAAGCTGTCTTAGTATCTTTTCCCCCTTTATCTGAATGTGGAAAATGATCCAGTCCTGTATTCTGTGATTCGCATCCTTGATGGTGGCCCTAGCTAGCTGTACATAACTGTTTATTCTAATCAGCGATTTTTCTCTACTCCAGGGTTTCCAGCTATTTATCTTTCCAGGAAATTTGCTCTTTTTGCCTACAAAAACCATTAGGCCATAAAGATTTTGGCTTGTGTCTGTTGACTGGTTTTGTGATAGGCTAGGTCACAGGCTAAATTTCTACAGGCTGATTCCAAATATCAGATTTCTCTAAGAATGAGAAAAGTTTACAGAAATATATGAAATTAAAAAAAGAATATTTAAGATAGTGGTTGGAATAGGTATAATAATAATATGAGCTACCATCTACTGTGCAGTTTCTGGAAGTAGCTTTTCTCAAGGTATAATTGTGTGTGTGTGTTTGTGTGTTTGTGTGTGTGTGTGTGTGTGTGTGTAATTTTACAAAATACTCTGAGGCTATGACTACTAATTATTTTTTACAATGGTAAAACTAAGACTCAGAGAAGTGAAATAATTTTTCCAAGATTACCAGCTAAAGCACAAATCAGTCATCTATCTAAATTCAAGTCTACCTTCTTTCCTATTTTTAATTAGAATAAAATCTTGACATATTTGCATAGTTTGGCCAGAGGCTAATTTGCATGTGGTAGTTTGCAGAGAGTTCCTTTCAGAGTCTATACTCAATTTATATATAAATGTAGTAAATATATATACACATATATGGAAAGAACTGATACCTCTTATCCTATGAAGATTGCCAATATGATACTGGAAGGAATATGTTATAAGAATTACCTCTCACTCTTAGTAAGATTTTTGTCAATTTTTGCTTTTCATTTTTTTCCCAAGACAAGTTCTCTGACTATATAATTATTTTATAGCATTTTCAAATGGAACATAATTCTCAATCCTAATGAGAATTCTGATAAGTATAGGCACAATGATTTTAAATTGACATTGGTGTAATATTATTGACAGCATGTGATAAAAACTATAAAAACATTATCTATTTTCTGTTTTTTGGGTGAGGGAAACACCCAGCGGCACTCAGGGGTTACTCCTGGCTCTGCACTCAGAAACAACTCCTGGCAGGCACAGGCACAGGGGACCATATGGTATGCCGGGATTCAAGCCACCATCCGTCCTAGGTTGACTGTGTGCAAGGCAAATGCCCGACTGCTGTGCTATTTCTCAGGCCCCAAATATTCTTTTTTATCTGATTATTATATATACTTTTTTTTGGTTCTGAATCCTAGAGGTCAAATGTCAGCCAAATTTAGCCAAATGTCTGAATCTTATAGAAGCCAAATATAGCAGGTAAGGCATTTGCCTTTGAAGTAGCCTAAATTCAATCCCTGGCATCCCATACAAGTCCCTTGAGCATTGATAAGTATAGTTTCCAAGTGCAGAGTCAGCAATAAGCCATGAGAATCGCCAATTAGGATGTATAAAACAAAACAAAAAAACAACAACAGAAAGGCAAATGATAAATTTCAAAGTGAAATTATATTGAAGGAAGTGGAGATCAATGTGCATCTAACGGCACTATTTAAGCATAATGAACATCATTTCTGATCAAAAACTACAGGTCACACAGAGGCATCTATATCACTAAATTTGAGGATCCACCAAGAGGACACTTGGTTCAATACTAGGGAGTGTCACTTAATTTATGTTGCACATAATATATACAATTGTATTTAGCAATCTTTCATGCATGAAGTTAGTTCTAGCTCAGATTTCTGGGATTATATGACCTTTTTCTATTCTCTATGATAAAGAGATTAATTGAGTTTCTACATGTGTGAAATAATAGAATTCACAGATATTGGTCTCTGACCCCCTTTCTAGCTCAGAGGTCCTAAAACTGTCATTTCCTAAGTAATAAGAGCACTAGGAAGCATCTTTTGTTGTAATATGTGATTTCTGACCTCAGTTCCTGACACCAATCTTCTAAATTCCTTGGACTTTAAGGGTTTATAGGAATGTCTATTGTTCTAATGAGTCAGCTGTGGGTGGACGCTAGGATAGCTCTGAATAGGGATTGAGCATAAGAAAGACCAAGACATTGCCAGAAGCTTGAAAATTTCAACAAAAACTCCCATATTCCAAAGAGAAGCTGGACTGGAAATGAAATTAATGATCAATTATTTCTACTGGAAGTAGTTCTGTAAAATCTCAGTAGTGCATATATTTTTAAGGCTGTTGAATACATTTCAACCATTGGGATATAATGGATTCTTTCTCTGTGAAGACAAATATCCTGCATGAGAAACTCCTAGGCTTTGTCCTATTTATCTTTTTATCTGACTTGTTATAAATATCCTTAACATATTCGTTAATAATCTGGTAAGTGAATTTTCATGAATTATTGTAGTACTTTAAGCAAAATGACCAACCTGAGAAGGGTAACCTGGGAGCCCCCAATTTGTAGCAAATTCAGAAACCAGTCATGGATAACCTGGTGACTAGCATTTGTGATTAGCATGGTATGACAGGGGCTACGAAAATTGAATTTATTTCCAGGAAAATGATTTCAGAAGTGAATTAAACTGTAGGACAATCAGTGAATATCTCGGTTTTGCATAGGGTGGGGAAAAGCAGTGTTTAGCCTCTACTCCCATCTTACCATCTCCTTTCTGTGTTGCAAATGTGACAGTAAAAGAAAAATCAGACAGGAAGAGGAGTTTTATTTTCCAGTAAAGTATGAATAGGTTCTCTAGGAGGAATAATCTGTTAGCTGTCATTTTAGAACAAAGTTCTTGAATAATAGAAGTTGGGGATAAGTTAAATTTACTTTTGAAGGAAGAAAAATTAAGCTGTAAGGGCAAACCAAAATCTGGTTCATGTTGAAAAAAACTTGAGAAGACAAAAATTCCAGATTTTACTAGGAAAGAGAGAGATGGGGAGAAAAGAAGATATTTCAATTAGAATCGATCTTTCTTTAGAATTTGGCTTGGATTATAGGAGTCAGCCATGTCCAACTTGTCTTTAACTCTTTCCAAAAGTCTGGACCTCATTAGAGATCTTTTGGATTGAATGTTGATATGGCTGGAAATTTTATAGACTGAAAAGAGGAAAAGTCTTTTAGGCTTCAGAAGTTAGTAAGTGAACATGACTAAAATATTCTGGTGGGTCCATACTATGTGACAATTCAGGAGGTATAATTTAATTTGGCAGAATCCAAATGATTTAGGAGAGGTTCTTGAATGTTGGTGATAGTTTTGCTCAATGCACAGATTAATTTTATGTTAATCATTACCATCAGAAAGCTTGAATATTTGACCTACTTTGACTTTATCTGTAGTGCATACTAAGGACCCAAGGTATCTTTATGGTCCTTTACTGTGGGAGAGGGTCCTTATTGAGTGGGGCAAATCTGTGGGTGGAGGTTCACTATATATTGTGATCACAAAAAATGTTGACAGACTGAGAAGGAATCCTACATGAGGAGAGACATAGTTATATCCCTGTGCTGGGATTCTCAGAAGGGGAGGCAGTCAGGCTATCAAAGAATATACTTTATCTCATTTATTTTATCTTTTGTGGCATTTTAGGCTGCCTGGAGAGTTAAATATGAGTTTTATATGTGACAGAAATGACTGCACATGTTAAAACATTATTATACTTTATGTGAGGTTTGATGTTAAAAGTAGTTCAAGTGACTTGTGTGTTAGAACATTTCCAACTCAGAATTAAGGAGTAAAAGATCAACTTTTTCAAAGTATGAATGAAAGTATTATAAAAAAAATAATATAAATCGAAAGGATCTTGTCATAGGTTAACAGAGCTAACATAAACATTTGGGTATGTAAGTCAAATAAGTAACAGAAGTGCAGTATGATAACTAGCCAAAGTAAGAATGATTTTTATATATCCTATAATCTTCATTAACTTGAGTCTAATATTCCATTGTATTTATAAAAAAAATTGTCACTGACCCAGAAGATTCTATCAAATAGCTCTGCTGTTCATTACTAGAAAAACTTTTAGGATCTATGAATCGTTCAATATTTCTTATATTAAACTTCACCTAAAATGTTTTTCCTTATCTTTACTACCAATCTTAAATTATTGCATCATTATCTGTTTTTTTTTTTTTTAGTTTTATTTTCTATAGTTTATGTAGTTACAACAGGAATCAAGCTTAGGATATTGATATATAAATTTTTTTATATTTTATTTAAACACCTTGATTATTACATACATGATTGTATTTGGATTTCAGTCATGTAAAGAATACCACCCATCACCAGTGCAACGTTCCCATCACCATTGCCCCAAACCTCCCCCTTCCCCACCCAACCCTCGCCTGTACTATAGACAAGCTCTCCATTTCCCTCATACATTCTCATTATTAGGACAGTTCAAAATGTAGGTATTTCTCTAACTGAACTCATCACTCTTTGTGGTGAGCTTCATGAGGTGAGTTGGAACTTCCAGCTCTTTACTCTTTTATGTCTAAAAATTATTATTGCAAGAATGTCTTTCATTTTTCTTAAAACCCATAGATGACTGAGACCATTCTGCATTTTCTCCCTCTCTCTCTCTGACTTATTTTACTTAGTATAATAGATTCCATGTACATCCATGTATAGGAAAATTTCATGACTTCATCTCTCCTGACAGCTGCATAATATTCCATTGTGTATATGTACCATAGTTTCTTTAGCCATTCGTCTGTTGAAGGGCATCTTGGTTGTTTCCAGAGTCTTGCTATAGTAAATAGTGCTGCGATAAATAAAGGTGTAAGGAAGGGATTTTTGTATTGTATTTTTGTGTTCCTAGGGTATATTCCTAGGAGTGATATAGCTGGATCATATAGGAGCTAGATTTCCAGTTTCTGGAGGAATCTCCATATAGTTTTCCATAAAGGTTGAATTACATGGCATTCCCACCAGCAGTGGATAAGAGTTCCTTTCTCTCCACATCCCCGCCAACACTGTTTGTTCTCGTTCTTTGTGATGTGTGCCATTCTCTGTGGTGTGAGGTGGTACCTCATAGTTGTTATGATTTGCATCTCCCTGATGATTAGTGATGTGGAGCATTTTTTCATGTGTCTTTTGGCCATTTGTATTTCTTCTTTGTCATAGTTTCTGTCCATTTCTTATCCCCATTTTTTGATGGGATTAGATGTGTTTTTCTTGTAAATTTCTGTCAGTGCCTTGTATATTTTGGAGATTAGCCCCTTATCTGATGGGTATTAGGTGAATAGTTTCTCCCACTCCGTGGGTGGCTCTTGTATCCTGGGCGCTATTTCCTTGGAGGTGCAGAAGCTTCTCAGCTTAATATATTCCCATCTGTTAATCTCTGCTTTCACCTTCTTGGAGAGTGAAATTTCCTCCTTGAATATGCCTGTGGTCTCAATGTCCTGAAGTGTTTTGCCTACGTGTTGTTCTATATATCTTATGGTTTCTGGACTGATATCAAGGTCTTTTATACATTTGGATTTTACCTTCGTACATGATGTTAGCTGGGGGTCTAAGTTCACTTTTTTGCAAGTGACTAGCCAGTTGTGCCAACACCACTTGTTGAAGAGGCTTTCTTTGCTCCATTTAGGATTTCTTGCTCCTTTATCAAAAATTAGGTGACAGTATGTCTGGGGAACACTTTCTGAGTATTCAAGCCTATTCCACTGATCTGAGAGCGTGTCCATGTTCCAATACCATGCTGTTTTGATAACTATTGCTTTGTAGTAAAGTTTAAGGTTGGGTACAGTAATTCCTCCCATGTTCTTTTCCCCAATTATTGCTTTCGCTATTCTAGGGTGTTTATTGTTCCAAATGAATTTCAAAAGTGCCTGACCCACTTCTTTGAAGAATGTCATGGGGATCTTTAGAGGGATTGCATTAAATCTGTATAATGCCTTGGGTAGTATTGCCATTTTGATGATGTTAATCCTGCCCATTCACGAGCAGGGTATGTGTTTCCATTTCCGCGTATCCTCTCTTATTTCCTGGAGCAAAGTTTTATAGTTTTCTTTGTATAGGTCCTTCACATTTTTAGTCAAGTTGATTCCAAGATATTTGAGTTTGTGTGGCACTATTGTGAATGGGGTTTTTTTTTGGTCCCCTAAATTACCAATACAGACCAGGCAAGGGTCTGGGTTGAGGTGTATATGGGGTGCATTTACTGTACTTTCTCTTTCTATACAGTCAGTGTGAAGAACACACCCTGTGGTAAGAATTGGGAGGCCTTATTTTATCTTTTCTTTTTTGATTTTTTTTTTTTTTTGGTTTTTGGGCCACACCCAGTGACGCTCAGGGGTTACTCCTGGCTATGCGCTCAGAAGTTGCTCCTGGCAGGCACGGGGGACCATATGGGAACCGGGGAGATCGAACCGCGGTCCGGTCCGTCCTAAGGCAGGCACCTTACCTCCAGCGCCACCACCCGGCCCCTTTTTTGATTTTTTTTAACTTTTTTTAACACCCCCTTCATCAGTACAACTTCCCCAGCACCAATGTCCCAAATCTCCCTCCCTCCCAATCCACCCCACCTGTACTCCATACAGGCTTTCCAGTTCCCTCATTCATGAATATGATTAAGATAGTTCTCTGTGTTGTTATTTCTAAAGCTGCACTCACCACTCATTATGGTGAGCTCATGAAGTGAGCTGGAAGTTCCAGCCCTCCTCCCATTATCTCTGAGGATTGGTGCAAAAATGACTTACATTTTTCTCAGAACCCATAGATGAGTGAGACAATTCTACGTCTCTCTCTCTCCCTCTGACTTATTTCACTCAGCATGGCAGATTCCATGTACATCCATGTATAGGAAAATTTCATGACTTCATCTCTTCTGACAGCTGCATAGTATTCCATTGTGTATATGTACCACAGTTTCTTTAGCCATTCGTCTGTTGAAGGGCAACTTTGTTGTTTCCAGAGCCTGGCTATTGTGAATAGTGCTGCAATAAATATAGGTGTGAGGAAGGGATTTTTGTATTGAATTTTTGTGTTCCTAGGGTATATCCCTAGGAGTGGAATAGCTGGGTCGAATGGGAGCTCAATTTCCAGATTTTGGAGGAATCCCATATTGCTTTCCATAGAGGTTGAACTAGACAGCATTCCCACCAGTAGTGGATAAGAGTTCCTTTCTCTCCACATCCCCGCCAGCACTGATTATTCTCATTCTTTGTGATGTGGGCCAATCTCTGTGGTGTGAGGTGATATCTCATCATTGTTTTGATTTGCATCTCCCTGATGATTAGTGACGAGGAGCATTTTTTCATGTACCTTTTGGCCATTTGTATTTCTTTTTTTTATCAAAGTGTCTGTTCATTTTCTCCACATTTTTTTGATGGGATTAGATGTTTTTTCTTGTAAAGTTCTGTCAGTGCCCTGTATATTTTGGATATTAGACCCTTATCTGATGGGTGTTGGATGAATAGTTTCTCCCACTCGGTGGGTGACTCTTGTATACTGGGCAGTATTTCTTTTGAGGTGCAGAAGCTTCTCAGTTTGATGTATTCCCATCTGTTGATCTCTGCTTCCACTTGTTTGGAAAGTGTAGTTTCCTACTTGAAGATGCCTTTTGTCTCAATGTCATGGAGTGTTTTACCGACGTGTTATTCTATATACCTTAGGGTATCAGGTCGGATATCGAGGTCTTTAATCCATTTGCATTTTACCTTCGTGCATGATGTTAACTGGGTATTTATGTTTGCTTTTTTGCAAGTGGCTAACCAGTTCTGCCAGCACCACTTGTTGAAGAGGTTTTCCCTGCTCCACTTAGGATTTCTTGCTCCTTTGTCAAAAATTAGGTACTTGTATGTCTGGGGGACAATGTCTGAGAATTCAATCCTATTCCACTGATCTGAAGGTCTGTCTTTATTCCAATACCATGCTGTTTTGATAACGATTGCTTTGTAGTAGAGTTTAAAGTTGGGGAAAGTAATGCCTCCCATTTTCCTTTTCCCTAGGAGTGCTTTAGCTATTCTAGGGTGTTTATTGTTCCAGATGAACTTCAGAAGTGCTTGATCCACTTCTTTGAAGAATGTCATGGGTATCTTTATAGGGATCGCATTAAATCTGTATAATGCTTTGGGGAGTATTGCCATTTTAATGATGTTAATCCTGCCAATCCATGAGCAGGGTATGTGTTTCCATTTCCGTGTGTCCTCTCTTATTTCTTGTAGGAGGGCTTTATAGTTTTCTTTGTATAGGTCCTTCACGTCTTTGGTCAAGTTGACTCCAAGATATTTCATTTTGTGTGGTGCTATTGTGAATGGGATTGCCTTCATGATTTCCTTCTCTTCCCTATCATTATTGGTGTATAAAAAGGCCATTGATTTCTATGTGTTAATTTTGTAGCCTGCCACTTTGCTATAGGAGTCTATTGTTTATAGAAGCTTTTTGGTAGAATCTTTAGAGTTTTCTAGGTAGAGTATGATGTCATCTGCAAACTATGAGAGCTTGACTTCTTCCTTTCCTATCTGGATTCCCTTGATATCCTTTTCTTGCCTGATCGCTATAGCAAGCACTTCCAGTACTATGTTTAAGAGAGTGGTGAGAGAGGACAGCCTTGTCTTGTACCAGAATTTAGAGGGAAGGCTTTTACTTTTTCTCCATTAAGGATGATATTTGCCATTGGCTTGTGGTAGATGGCTTCAACTAGATTGAGGAAGGTTCCTTCCATTCCCATCTTGCTGAGAGTTTTGATTAAGAATGGGTGTGGACCTTATCAAATGATTTCTCTGCACCTATTGATATGATCATGTGATTTTAATTTTTCTTCTTGTTGATGTTATGTATGATGCTGATATATTTATGGATGTTAAACCATCCTTGCATTCCTGAAAAGAAACCTACTTGATTATAGTGTATGATCTTCTTGATGATGCATTGGATCCTATTTGCCAGGATTTTGTTGAAGATCTTTGCATTGGCATTCATCAGGGATATTGGTCAGTAATTTTCTTTTTTGGCAGCATCTCTGTCTGGTTTTGGTATCAAGGTGATGTTGGCTTCGTAGAAGCTGTTTGGGAGTATTCCCGTTTTTTTCTATTTCATGGAACAATCTGGCTAGGATTGGTAGTAGCTCCTCTTGAAAGGTTTGAAAGAATTCATTAGGAAATCCATCTGGGCCTGTGCTTTTCTTTTTGGGCAGATGTTTGATTACACTTTCAATTTCCTCAGTGGTGATGGGTGTGTTTAGATATTCTACCTCCTCCTTATTTAAGTGTGGAAGGTTATATGTGTCCAAGAAATTTTCCATTTCTTCCAGGTTCTCATGTTTAGTAGCATAAAGTTTCTCAAAGTAGTCTCTGATTACCCTTTGGATATCTACAGTATCTGTTGTGATCTCCCCATTTTTATTTTTAATTCGGGTTATCAGATTTCTCTCTCTCTCTCTTTCTTTGTGAGTTTTGCCAATGGCCTATCAATCTTGCTTATTTTTTCAAAGAACCAACTTCTGCTTTCGTTGATCTTTCGGATTTTTTTCGGTTTTCCACTTCATTGAGTTCTGCTTTCAGCTTTATTATTTCCTTCTGTCTCCCTATTTTTGGTTCCTTTTGTTAGTGATTTTATAATTTTTTGAGCTGTGTCATTAGGCTATTCAGGTATGCCCCTTCTTTCTTCCTGATGTGTGCTTGTAGAGCTATAAATTTTCCTCTCAGGACTGCTTTTGCTGTGTCCCATAGATTCTGGGGGGTTGTGTCTTCATTATCATTTGTTTCCAGGAAAGTTTTA
>PVKC010000739.1:0-60101 GCA_004027635.1 Crocidura indochinensis
TTTTTGAGTGTAATTTGGATAGGGTAAGAATAGTGATTATATTTTGTGGTGATGGTATATCAAAATAAATTTAGAGAGAAATCAAGTTATTTGGTCTTAGGAACTGAATTTTTGGTGCTTCTGTTTAGTGAGGTTTGGTGCTCATTAAAGGGCAGCTGGGGGATTGACTGCATATATCAGCTTTGTTTAATGGCAGATTAAGTTTGATGCATCTATTAACTTCAAAGATAAATGCAAAAATATAGTACTAGGGGAGTTCACTGAGTTATATGTATTTCTGTATTAAATTTTGAGCCAGAATTGCTCTATTCACTCCCACTTGTGATAGATATATGAGTACTCAACCAATGGATGAAGAACTATAGCAAAATTCAGACAGTAAAGAAAAAGAATATGAAGGATGATTTAACCAAGCAAGAGCAAACCAAGAATTTGTCCTAAAAGGGAAGAATGATTCAACTGCAGTAAGTTCATTTTGAAATTCATTATCAATAACTGCACTTGATAGACCTATATCTTGGGGAACATTGGGAAGAAACCTTTTCACAGATGCAATTATCAGGAGAACTTGAAAAGTGGTTTTCCTTGGTATTATTAGAGTTTATTTTAGTAAATTTTATTTAGTAAACTCAATTTATTTTAATTATTTCCTGAATAATTTAATCGCACAAATTAATTTAATTATTTTCTAAAATATGATTAAATAATTATCTTTGCCATTGTTTTCTTCACAAGGATGTCAGATTGAACACTACTCATATATTTTACCTCACTGGGAAATATAACATTACATATATTAGAAGCATATTACTTTCTTCTTTATATTCATATTTTTATCTGTAACAGTAAAAATGAATAAATCAGTTTTTTCTAAATATAACTTTTATTTATTTTATAATTCACACTTCTTTTTAGTGTGTGAATTATATGACATAATTTCACTCTAGATAAACAAAGTGGATGGAGCCAAGCAATAGCATAGTGGATAGGGCACATGGACAATTTAGGTTCAATCGTTGCCATGCTATATGATCTTCCAAAAACAACCAGTAGTGATTCTTGAGTGCAGAGCCAGGAATAAGCCTTACTGTGGTCCAACACCCCTCCCCAAAGAAGAAAACAAAATTAGGTATTCTCTTAGGCATATTTCTTTAAAAATCTCACTGAATCTCACTGATCTAAATTCTAAACATTTATGATTTATCTATCTTATATATTTCTATGCAAATAGTTTACTTTTCATCCTCTTTCTTTTCTTTTTTAATATTCTACTCCCTACAACTATCAACAATCAGCTTATTTTCACTCTTTGTGCCTGTTCATTATCCCATACCACTTCCAAAATGTTGGAGTAGTTAATCACAGAATACAGAATACAACATAAGACAAGATTTTTTCTGAATTCTTTACATTTGGAGTAGAAAAAACAATGGTGAACTCCTTTTCTTGAAATCCTGCCTGATACCCTAGAATTGAAACTAAATCTAGGCAACTAACTCACATAATCAGCTGAGAATTTTTAATTGGAAACGTCTATAAGAAATCCAGATGTATATTTTCTTTCATTATATACAGCATACATTACCTAATTATATATCTAAAATATAATTATAAAATATATAATAAAATAAAATGTATTGTATATATGTAAATATACATTCACAAAACAATTGAAAGAATGAAATAATTTAGTGATCAATAGGATCGAAGTCTAAAGGTAATGGGAAATGACTGTTAATAGGATTTCCTGTTAGGGAGATGAAAGTGTTCTAGAATCAGATAGAGATGGTGGTGGCACAACAGTGGGAATGCGTTAAGTAGCATCAGTTGTTGACCAATGGAAAATTATATATCATGCGAATGCCACCTCAATAAGCTTTCTTCTAAAATAAAAGAATGAGCTTTTCTGTCTTCATTGTACTTTTACTCAAAGTATCTCCTACACCCTTCCATTATTTTGTTTGTTTCTACAAGCAATGGTTGCATGCACACACAATCATGCTGTTGCTCTCTTGGGGTCCCACATTTCAGTTGTGGAGTTCTCATATATTAGGTTGTGATGCATTGGACATATATATATATACATACATACATACATACATATACATATGTAATGGTTCTAAGGATAGCAAAGATAAATGATTCTAGGGTTGTGTTTTGCATGTGAAGTGGTCCCTGGGATCAAATTCACAGCTTCATGCCTGTAAGGCAGCAAAGCAGGCATATTTGACTTTCACAGCTTTTTTAAGGAGGGAAATTTACTTCACAAATTTTGTGCAAATATTCGGGAGGGGGTATAGAGATCTACTGAAAAATTTACAAAATGATTCAAGTTAAAATAACATGTGCGAGCTGACTTGTCAAAATGTAAACTATAGCTAAATAAGTGTTTTCTTAGTATGAAATCGTTGCATTTAATACCTAGAATTTGACAAATCAGTTGAATATACATATAATTCAATTCTAATATCTGTTTTGAGAGCTGTAAACCAAATTGCTGTTTCACTATGATTTAGCACTTACATACATAAAGTTGAATTATTTTTAGATGATACTATTTCAAAACATTCAGTAAATATTTTAATAGTCAATATAAACATATTGGTAATAGTGTATATTATTTTGCAAAATTTTGACACTAAGAATATTTCTTAAAAATGTTTTTCAGTACATTCTATAGGCAGAATGGGTGAGGGTCAAAGGAGTTGAAAAAATAGAGTATATATTGAACTTGATACTTAATTCTAGGAATAACTAGCACATTTAGATAGAACATGGTGTTAATGAGGCCAGTCATAGGATTGATTTAGATATGTGTCAATTAACCTCATTGATTTTCATGTTTCCAAGCTGAACCCTATCACCAGTTTACTCAGAGTTCAGTTGATATCTTTGGGGACCAGGGCAGAAAGTTTGTATATATCAACACAAAGCTATAACTACATCCATAAAAACAATTTCAAAGGGTACAGCTCCTTAGAGCAGTTCATTAATTGCTTGCTCTAAGCAATGAAGGGCAATTCATTACTTAGGAGCCACAAGAGGCAGGAAAGGGCAGAAAACTTGGATGCAAAAGAAATGGATTCCAATGTGAGTTATAAGGGCTCTAAAATTGTGACTTGAAATAGATCAATTAAAACTATCTGATTTTTATTATTCTCTTCTTTAATTATTCTATATTAATATTCTCCCAGCCTTATCATAAATATTTATAAAACTAAATAATATAAGTTTATAATCCTGGTATTTTAAACTCTTAGAATATAGTTAATGCTTGCTTAATAAATATATGCTGAATAAATTGTTAGGCTAAATTTAAACTATCATACTCCAATTTGTATGGCTACTGTATTCAGTTTTAGGGCTGAACAATCTAATGGGCTTTGTAATTTATTATGCAAAACAAAGGTATATAAAATAAAAAAGTCATGAAAACCACATCATTAAAAAACTTTTATAAAAACGGATTGGGTGATAGAATAATGGGTAAGATATTTGTCATGCATATGTTTAAAACAAGTTGGATCCCTTCATATGGTCTCTTAAAAATCATCAGGAGTGGTTATTGGGTGCAGAACCAGGAGTAGCCCTTGAGCTCCACTGAGTATGGTCCCAAAACAAAACAAGCAAAGAATAACTATAAATATTCAATGTAATTAAAATATACTATGTAAAAATAAAAAGCAAAAGCAGGGGCCCAAACGATGACACAGTGATAGGGTATTTGCACGCAGCTGACCCAAGACGGACAAGGGTTCTATTCCCTGGTGTCACATATGCCAATAAAGAGCTTAATAGTGAAGTCACCCCAGAAGATCCTCTAGCTCAGAATTGAGCTGATATAGACTATAACCTTGTAGAGGAACCTTGACATGTCTTACCTGAATTCCTGACCCATAGAAATGGCATAACTCTATGTGAGCATTATTTTAATCTTTGAATGTAAGATAATTTGTTATATAACACTAGAGAATGAATTTATGAAATAACTAAGGAAGTGAAATTGTTCCAACATGAACATATTTAAAATATACACATATGGAATAGCCTAAGCATTAGCAGATTAGTTTTTATATTTTTTAGAAAAGAGTTGAAATTTATAAGAATAAACCTCTAAAAGTATTCCAGAGCCAAATTTCAAAGGATTTCTTTGTTTTCAAGTATCTAGATACCACCAAATACTTTCCACTTTGTTTATAGTACTAATGACCTACTCAGTTTATGTCCATGAAACAGCTAATTGCTAATACCAATCTAAATATTTTAGTTTGCCTTCAGGAATTGTGTAGAGAGCAAAGCTATAGAAATATTCTTGAGCCTAGATCAGGGATCTAATATGTGTTTTTCTTTTCCTCCTCCAACCTTGTCTTTCTCAGGGACTAATTAAAACTCACTGAATACAATCTGTATGAATAGTCTGGAGGTTTATTCTTCCATTAAATATTCTAGCTCCTTCCTAATTATCTAACAAACGAATTAATAACCATGTGTCACTAATAAATGCCCATCCTCATAAAACTAGTTATGTACAATTCTTCCATAAATTCAGATCATATTTACATATTTCGAAGACCTGTCTGGAACTCTTTGATCTAGTTTAATTTATGTACTCTTTAACTGTACTTGAAAAACACTCCATACAAATCACTATATCTGGTAATCATGTTTCCTATTTCATTCATCCTTAATTATTTTATTTTTCTCCCAACTCAGTATTTGGAACAAAGAGAAATTTTATAAGTATTTTTATGACTTCTTTTTTCAGACTAATTTTACATGTAAAGACATATACATTTAATCTTACAAGTATTTCGATTATAATCCATTTAGTCACAGAATTATTGTATATTGAAAAATACAAATTTGTTTCTCTAGAGGGAAGGCAATAACTAACCATATAATTGAGATAGTAATGTTTATTCTTATGAAATATAAGCCCCAAATTTTAAAATAAAAAGTTGAGTTTATTGTGACTTTATAGGAAATATGCAAAATTCAAGACCATAGTTCAAATATATTATATTGCATCCTACAAGAGAAACATGGATTTTTTTTACCATATTATTGCATTACAGAAACATTGGAGATAACAGTTCCACTAATTTTTTGAGGGGACCATACATAGCTGTGCTCAGGGTTTCCTCCTGGCTCTTTGCTCAGGAATTAACACCTGGTGGACTTAAGCACCACATTGGATACCTAGGGCATGAACAAGGCAAACACTCTACCTGCCTCTTCAATGGATTTAATCTCCTTTTTTAATAGAGTTCTAGAAAGATTGGATATTTCAAAGATACTGATGAGTATTTTCTAAAATTTTCTATGAGGTTTTTTTTTTGAGTGTGTGTGTTTAAAATTGTGACATGGATGAGTGTGCTTTTTAGTGCATTAATTTGTAGTTGTTGGTTGAATAGTGTGCTCAGACAATATTATTAAAAAACTTTGAATCAATAAAGAAACATGAGATAGGATAAGGAAGACTATGATATCAATTGTGTGAATAATCGAATATCCATTACTGAATACAAATTATTTCAAAATATTGAATAAAGAGAATCCAGAAAACCAAATTCAAATATATTTATTTAAATTTACACATGGAAAGTCTAATTAAATGTTATACCAGAAATATCCGATAAATATTTTTAAAACCAATGAAAAGGAATTTGTATTAGTTCCAAACTAGAAACTACTATAAGAATAGTCATTACAGTCTTCAAAAAATTTAAATTTTTACTCACATAATTTACAATACTCTCAATTATAGGCATGCATATTCATATACATAGATTATAATCCATATCCACCACCAGAGTGTCATTTCCCCTCCATCTTTATCTCAGTGTCCTTCCCTTTAAATTACCTCCTTCCATCTCCACTTAAGTTAAATTCTATACATCATTTCAAATTCTTTAACTTTGGGCCATACTTGCTATGCCTTTTTATCCTCATATGTGTCTGCCCCTTTCCATCTGACTGATATTACTCATCATGATAATGCCAATTCTATCCACTTAGCAACAGATTGCGTGTTTTTGTGCTTTCTTATAGACAACAATAGAAGCAGTAAAAATATTGACCAGTAAATGATTTAAAGTATAGAATGCCAAAACATAAGAGGTCAAATCATCTTGCATGTTATGAAAGAGAATAATCAACATGGAAAAATAGCAGGCACTGTATTTTTGAGGGGCAGGTTATATTTGCAGAATCATTATTTTTCTAATTTATCAGTTTTAATTAGAAATTATGACCAATATCAGAATTCAAAATCCAAAAGTCTGAAGGAGAAAGAAACACTTGCTAAATGCATGTTTTTTGAATGGATACTTGATAGTTGTATAAGGGGTAGTGAATAGGAAAAGAAAATTATCATGGAAAATAATGATAGTTGTCCCTTTATGTGTTTATGAAATTTGGTAAGAAGACAGTAAAAAGTCCTCCCAAGTTCCAGAATGGATCACTAGGACCATTGTGAAATATACCAGAAGGCAAATGAATGACATAATGAAAAATCATATACCAATTACTCTGATCTAACTATGGATCAGGCTGCCATAAGAAGTAATAAATCATTGAAAGTAATCATTGAAGTAAGCTTATTTTCTTACAGAGATAACAGGGTAGAATAGACTCCTGGTAGGAATGAAACAACTATGAATTTGACAGATTTGCAGCAACTGGAAAGATATAGATGACTGACATAATTGAGAAATAGCAACATGAAAGAGGCTTCTGTTCACATAGTGAAAGTTGGATAGACTTGCTAATTTGATAATAATTCTGTATTTAAGGGTCTTGGAGTTGTAGTTTCCCCTGCCTTAAATTATTTTTCTATTGTCTGTTTCTCAGCCATATAAATTTTTCCTTTTTAAAACATAATCATTTAACTCTTTTCTTCTCTGTGATCTTTTAAACTTAAAGCATTCATTAAAATCTAGTGTCAAATTTTCCTCAAATACAGTCTTTCATGACTCCCTGGGCTTCTGAATATCTTTTCTTTATTCTTAAAACTAGTAGGTTAAACAAATTAAAAAAAACACTAATGTGAGTATAGTAAATAGCCGCCTACACTTGTTCAGTTAAACCCTATACTAGGATATAAATGAGTAACTGAAAAAGTACATTATAGCATAGAACGTTGCTGCCAATGTGACTAACTTAACATATGCCAGGAGAAAGTACATAAGAAGTCTTATACTTTAAGATGGCACAAGTGAATGAGAACATCAATAAAGAATATGGCCCATAATATATTATCTAAACGTCTTGAAATTTTCTTTTTTCTTTAGAGACTAATCAGTTTTATTTAGTTTGGTTTGAGTGCATCTTCATGAATTTAAGTACAGAAACTAATTAGCTAATTAATATCTTCCTATAGAGGAAGACATATGAGGAACAATTGCAAACAGAAATAGAAATGTCAACATGTCTATTTTGTTAAATTTCTATTTCAGTTTTGTGTTGGTTTTTGGGCAAGACTGCAGTGCTCAGGGTCTATGCTGAGGAATTATTCATAGCAGTATTCAGGGACACATATACAGAACTGGAGAACAAACTTTGGTTAGCTGCATGCAAGTTCAGCAAATTATACATGGTATTCTCATTTTTGCTTAAGAGGATTTTTTTTGATGTTATGTGTGGCTTAAAATGTTTCAACTCAATAATTCAAGATGGTGGATAGAAATGTTTTTCATTCCTTATACTGAAAAAAGCTAACAAAATAAAGCCTTTATTACTAAGGAATGTGATTGTTTATTTGTTAACTCCTTGAATATTTATGAAGTCTACAGCTGGCTGCCATTTCCATAAAATACCTTGAATTAATGAATTTAATTGTAAATGTTATGAGTTGATTTCTTAAATTGTATTTCACTTTGTTTGTATACTTGAAATAAAGGTAAATTTTTAGAATTAATGCTGATCAGTGGGTTTGAATCTGGTGATAGACTACAAGCAATATGCAAGAAAGTACAACTGTAGGTATGTGGAGTTTGTATCAAATAAAAATATACCATATTTCCTGATCTTATCTATACACTTAGTTCATCCCAACATTATTCCAGGAGACTTAATAGCTGAGCATCATGACCAGGTAACAGAAGCAGAAAAGACTGATTCGAAGTTCTAAGTTAATGAAAGTTTTCCAGAGGTATAGAAATAGTTTGAGATGGAAGTTCTAGACTATAGATGGAATGAAAAAATAATTGAATCAGTACATTTAATA
This sequence comes from Crocidura indochinensis, assembly GCA_004027635.1. Taxonomy (NCBI): domain Eukaryota; kingdom Metazoa; phylum Chordata; class Mammalia; order Eulipotyphla; family Soricidae; genus Crocidura; species Crocidura indochinensis. The sequence goes on from PVKC010000739.1 coordinate 8,228, forward strand.
CCTTCCTTACCTTTGGGAACTCCAATTTTTCCCAGCATGGATGAAATAAAACACATGCAAATAATATTGAACCCCAAACCTCTCACGCACTTCTGGAACTGTTTCACTCCAACTTGCCTAATAACTTTGGAACCCCCTAAACTTTGACAGTAGCAGTCTCTCCATCTATATTAGATCAAATGCGTATGTTTGAGACCAGAGAAATAATATAACAAAGCACTTTCCTTGAACAAGGTTAAGTATAGTTTGTTTTGCACTCAAGCACTGCCAGGAGTGAACCTTGAGCACCAAGAGAGGGTAAGCCCTTTGAATAACCAAGTATGACCCCCAAAACCAAATATCCTTGCTCATTATTGCAACTGCCATCCCAATTTCTGCACATAAATTTCACTAATTTAGTAGGTATTCATAATTTCAGTCACAGTAGAAAAGCTTAAATATGGATCTGGGTCATACAAGATAGATATCCTCTTGCAGTGTTTTGAATTATTACAACTTGCAAGTCACTAGTTTGCACATATTCACAATATTGCATTTTTAAATTACTTCTATATTTTTTTCATAATATCTTAGTATAGCTCTATTAAAATTTAGACATTTTATTGCATGCAGTCTATCTTAGCAATTAGAGAGGGACTCCATTTATATCTTTAACCATCTATAGAAATAATACTTCTAAAGAAATACAAATCCTCACCATATTAATCTAGCAGACATTATTTGAATTAAATTTTTGAAAAACATACTTTGATATGAAACTTTTGAACAGTTTAGTGATACTTTATCTACATACTTTTCTTTGTACTAATTAGATTGCTCTCCACCCCCAAAGAATTCTAAACGTTAGATACAAGGTAGTCTTAAACAGATTTTCTCTAATCTTGAAGTATGTGAAGATATCAAAAGGCTTAAACAAACACATGGACACTTAGTTAAGAACATAGGGATGCATTTTTTTATAAAACACTTTTCTCCCCTTAGCCATACTCATAAGTACTCAGAGGCCATTCCTGGAGGTACTCAGGGAACCCTATGCAGTGCTATAAATTAAACTGGGATTGACCTCATTCAAGATAACTGTCAACCTCTGTAATTTTTCCATGCTTTGTGATCCAAAAACTTCTGAATTTTATTTACATCATAACAGAAGACAATTTTCCTGTCAGAGAATCTATTTAACTTATCATGGATCAACTCTAGGCACAATTAGAACACAAGCAATGTATAAACTATGAAAAGAGTACATGAACACAAAGGAATGAATACCTTTTTTCTTGGAAAATCTTCTACTAAAAGTCAATAAGGTAGTTGTAGCTATCTCTGTTTGGAAGTCAGAACAGATTTGAGAGATATGCTTAAATCATACTGAAAAAATGTACTTCAGTAAACTATAGTTTTTGACCTGGTATGTCTTTGGTGAGAATTTAGTAACACTTAATCCAAAGGAATAGAAAGTATATTGAACATTGACTTCACAAAAGATATACATTCTGGAACTTCACATCTGGAACCTGCAAAATTTACTTGGGGAAACACATTTTTTGCAGAGTAATTAAAGCATCTTAAAATATCCTACATTAAGGTGATCCCTGAATACAATAACGAATTTTCTTAAGATGAAAAAAATGAAATAGAAGCTAGGTGTGCTCCCAACCCACCTACCACCAAAATTAATCTAGCAGATAACTTGTTAATCACTGAATGTATAAATAAAATAAAAAGTTAGTTTTAGTAACAGCTCACAGAGCTTTCAATGTAGAGTGACAGAGGAGTTTATGAGTAATACTAGTAGGAACTACATTTTCTGACAAACTATTATTGGTAGGATATGTTTAAAAATTTTATACATATCTTCATTTTAATCCCAAACCCAAAATACATTAAGTATTTAATAACATGCCCATTTTATTAATGAGGATACAATATACAGTGTGGTTAAGTAATACGGAGTCTTGACTAAAGAGTAGAGGATCTTGAAAGGCTGTTGGTATCAAGTTACTTTTGATTAAACTTTAAGAGATAGGGAAAACATTAATACACAAACATTATATATTAAATAAGTATTTAAGCTAGAGAGATTAGTCAGTGAAATTAAGAGACTTCCAGGAAGCATCCCCTCACAACTGTAAAAAGGTTAATATAATTCCAAAGCTTATTGGAAACTGTCACATTTCAATTTCTCACTGTTAGAGAGAGGTTAATTAACCCTTCTTTCAACTATGAGCTCTTTTTTTTTGGCAGCAGAAACAGACTTCCAACGGCTGCCCAAACAACAAGTGCCTCAGAGATTTGGAAGTGGGTATCATGTACCCTTCGAAATTGTTCTTGAACAGGATTCAGAGAATTTGTACTGGAACATCTTGTATTACACACATAATGCCCAAATTTAAGCAATTTTCTTCAGATCAAATGTCCTGACCTTGTTCAGGTTAATTCAGTAGTTTTGATTGCTAGTAATAAGGCAGAAGAAAGCGTTACAATTGGAAAAGATACTTTCATAATTACTGCCATGCCTCTATATGAATGTACCATTTACTCTTTAAGTTTTAGAACCATGATTTCCTGTTTCTTCAATTAAGGGTAGAATTCCATGCAACTGACTCCAGAGTAAACATGCTGATATTGAGAAAGGAAGTTATTGTATCAAATAGCTTTTGGGATTCTGCTAAGAACATTATATTAAATTCAAAGTTTAATAAAGCTTACTGAAGTAATTTTTCGCATTCAATAAATGTTGTAGACTTTTTACTAAAAGTAAGCTTTATGCCTCCTGGGATTCTAACTAAATAATTTTAAATAAATTATCAAAAATTTCACTTATCAAATACATATATTCCTATATTTATTTTATATGTCAGAAAATGGAGTTCCTAAAAAAGGTTTCTCAAGCATAGTAAATTAAGAATTTTAACTCTCTTTTAATATTGTGATAAATAAAATATTTGGAGTGACATAGTTATTCATTATATGTCTTCAATATGTATGGAAACAAATGTTATTCAAAAATAAGCATATAATAATATTAGCTGTCTCATTAGACAGTGATAATGAAAATCAATTTACTTTAAGATGTTTGACCTAAAACAATTATAGATCTACAGAATTCCTCTGAAAGATAAATACTCTATAAGTAGAGTATAAATATAAAATTCTCTTGGGGAAAGTCAAAAGCATATTTTACTATGGGAGATAAAAGTATTTTACATACAACATTTTAAAATTTTATATGTAATTTATAAGAGATCAACAATTATTTAGCAAAAGAGTCTACAAAAAATATTGATGAAATATTTTGTATCAAGAAGTAAAATGAGGGGCCCGGGAGATAGCATGGAGGTAAGGCATTTGCCTTTCATGCAAAAGGTCATCGGTTCGAATCACGGTGCCCCATATGGTCCCCGTGCCTGTCAGGAGCAATTTCTGAGCATGGAGCCAGGAGTAACCCCTGAGCACTGCTGGGTGTGACCCCAAAAACAAAAAGAAACAACAACAAGAAATGAAATGAGTGCAACTTTGAGATTATTTTGAGATTTCTAACATAAAATATAAAGATAAGAGAGAAAACTTATTGATGCTGCACTCTGTGCCTATGGATACAAATTAGTCAGGGGCATATGACAAACATCTATATTTTTTAATTTTCTCATTCAGATTCCAGTTAACTCCACTTGTGCTCTGATCAACCTATATTATCTCCAAACCAAACGCTTGTTAATGACAAATACCTGCTGTTAGTGGTGTTGGGAAAATAATGAATAGCCCTGGAATTCTAGATAGTGGCTAATAGAACTAAGGAGCCCAAGAAGCTACAACTCAAGCTAATGAACCACAGAGGGAACTCACTCAAAAACAGCTATTTGCACTATTCCTGTCCTTAAACATAGGAAGAAGGTGATCTAGAAGGGAAGGAGAGGTCCAATTTTATCATAGTGAGGAATGAAATCATTATTCATTTGGTGTGCTAAAAAGAGCAAAGGTGAGAAAATTCTGCAGGACGTGGGAAAGCATGATGACAGATATTGATTATGTCTATAATGTAGAGAATGAAGGTAGATGTCATCAAAATTGGGGGATGTCTTACATCACTTAAGTGAATGTCTAGTATAACAGTGTAGGAGGAGAATAATTTCATTCAGTAAGGAGAAAGCAGAAATGTAACAAATTATAAAGCATTTCATTTGGACCTTGAGAGCTATATAGCATTGCGATAGGCAAAGATTGGTCTAGTAGGTTTGATTCAGAGTGAATGTGTTTGTCAAAATTAGTACTGGAAACAGAGTATTAAAATTAGCTAAAATCTGTTGGGGCCCGGGAGATAGCATGGAGGTAAGGCGATTACCTTTTGTGAAAAAGGTCATCAGTTCATATCCCGTTGCCCCATATGGTCCCCCGTGCCTGCCAGGAGCAATTTCTGAGCATGGAGCCAGGAGTAACCCCTGAGCACTGCCGGGTGTGACCCAAAAACAAAAACAAAAAAAAATTAGCTAAAGAAGGTACAATGGATAAGAAAATTGGAGGCTAAAAAGCAATAGCTTTAATTTCATTATTTTTTAATTTGGGGGGTAGGGTTTGGGCCACACCTTTCAGTGCTCAGAAGTTACACATCTCTCTGCACTCAAGTATCACATCTGGTGGGCTTCAGGGGACCATCAGGACCTAGGTTGGTGGCATATTATTTTATCTTCTGTTCCAGAAGGTGAATAATTTTTATTGACAATCACAGAAGCTAAAACTGTATTTTATATAAACAAAGAGCCACTGAAAGTTTTATCAGGGAGGAAAATGTAAAATGATGTGATACTTTTTTATTTATTTATTTTGTGGATGGTCTGGGGTCTAAAGGTATAAATCAGTAGAAATTTGTTTATAACATATGTGACTGAGTGTTGGATGCATAGACATAATAGGTGTTGATTTATATCTTTAAATTCTATTATGTTATAAACTAATCACAATGCAAGTTATACAAATCTCTCAGTTTGAAAACATACAAATCATAAACATTGAACACCCTGGGCAATAAAGAACTTGGGAAAGTCTTCAAGATTAAAAATAATTGATTTTTCAGTAATTCTAAAGGTCCAGCATTAGTTAGATGACTCATTTTGTGACAATGAAAGGATGGGAAATCCCAAAGAAAGAGCAAGTGAGATAAGAAGCTTCTAGGGAATACAACCGAGACATTAATTTGAGGGTAAGAATTAGAAACTCATGATAGCAGAGCTCAGAAAACAGGAGATGTCTGTGTTCAATCATACTAAATTCTATATAAAGTGTTCATTATGACAATGTCTTGATAAAATATCCAATTTACTCATGTCCTTTTATTTATGTCTTTTATTAGCACCTAAACAATATGATCACTCAGACCAATGAAACAGACAACGGTACACCACAGTCTTATGTTACAGGTTCCATTCACTCAATAAGTTGCTGCAAATAACCATCTCCCTTTTACTCTTTCTTCTCCTTTTTTTCTCTCTCTTTTAATTATCTTCTTCTTATTTCTTTTTTTATCTTCTTTTGTCTTCTTCCTCCTGCTCCTCCTCCATCTCCTCCTTTTTCTTCATATATTCAATCTATGTTAAATAAGCCCACACTGTCAATTACTCTTTAGGAAAGAAACCTTGAAACCTAAGATGAGGTGGATAATACTACATAGGGTAACCACCTTTTATAGACCTTACCACCACATTTATTAGTTAGTACTCTAGACATGAAAACTAAGCATATACTAAAATGTTCTAGCCACTATCTAATCCTGAAACCTTCACTTAGCAAGGCCCACCCCAGTCATGGACGAAATGCCTAGATATTGGAAAACCTTCCAACACTGACGCAGTAGCCCCATTTTCTTTTTATTTGGCTTATTTGTATTTTATCTCTGTACCTTTCTTTTCTCGTCTATCTTCTCTCTTACTTTTCCTTTGTTTCTTTCTAATCTATATCTTAGATCAGACCCAACCTATAAGGGTCAGGCCTCCAATAACAACTTGAATAGATCTCTAAAGTCTGCCTATATGTGGGCATGAGTTTGTATACAGTGGTCTTCTCTCTGAGTACCAAATCTAAACTGTAAACAATCCATGTCTATAGTGTATATAGCCCCTCCTATAGATTATCCCTTCTCTCCCCTTCAGAAATCCTTCTAGCCTCTCATTCCCCCAATCTTGATCCATTATCCCTCCTTATTTACCCCTCTTTATCCTCAATTTTTAAGACATTAGGTATGATACTGACCTCCTGCACCAACAAACCACAACCCAGCTCCCAAAAAGAAAAGACACCCTTGCAATCTCACATCTTGTGTCCCACCAAGAAACTTCAACCAACATACCTTCTGACTCATGCCATGTGGCCCTATTCACACCCCCAATGTGGACTATTGCATAGTACTGAATTCAGCTCCAGAAGGACCCCCAGCTCAAGAACACTACCTGATCCCATAATGCTGCAAATCATTTCTCAAACACAAGATCACAGTGTGTAATGAAAAAGTGCCTTGAATTTCACCCTCACAAGAATATCTCAAAAGACTTATTAGGGATGTCTATATTGCCTTTGTATGTTGGATATCTCTTTAATAATGCCTCTATGGTATTTATTCCCAAACATAAAGGTAGCCTCCTCCATCACTTTTTTCTTTAATTAATTTTCTTTAAAATTAATTTTTAAAAATTTCTTTTATTTTACATAGATATATATTTTCTTTAACTTCACCTATTTTGGTTCTGCTAGGTACAATAACCAAGAAGAAGTCTTGTCTGGGGTAAAAGCTCAGGTCAAACCAGGGCACAGAAATTGTGCAGCCTGTCATTTTTACCCCCAAATGTACCAGCAATATAATATGACACCATACACTTTTGTATAGGCACAGTAAAAAGAGGGAAAGCTTATGCACAGAAACAAGATCTTATCTTCGAGGGATAAGGACTCATACTTTTTTATAATACAGAGGTACCTCCCACCCTGAACATGTGTCATGTGGACCCAACTGAGACTCCATGAGATTGAACAGTGATCGTTCAACCCTGAACCCCAGATCCCAGATGTAGAACTGATATAGTACCCTGCAACACCAGAAACCAAACTTCCCTGGGAAATTCTTAATATGACTCTGGCACCAACTTGCACCAGTTTTGATATGACATCCTGACAACAAGGAAATGGCAATATCTTAATCTAAGAGCAGGTTGTCCTATCTCATAACCTAATGGTAAGATGAAATCAGAAGATATGTCGTCCATTGATCTGTGCAAAAACTAAGAGTGCTGACTACATAAGACTGCCTTTGACAACCATGATAGGGCAGAACTTATCCTGGGACAAGAAAAAAAGACCCTACCCTAGGCTTTAGCCTAGGACTTGTACAAAAATCAAGATCTCTAATTCCACAGGTTCGACTTTGACAGCTAAGACTGAGTAGAACTTCTGGAGCCATAATAAAGACTTTATACTAGGTTTCAGCTGAGGACCTAAGCAAAAACCAAGACTACTTATTACAGAAGACATTTCAACAACAATGATGGAACAGAACTTCGAGAATTGTAAAGAAAGACTCTATCCAAGACTTTGTCCTATGACCTGCACAAATACCAAGATCTCTAGTTAAAGAGGCCTGATTTTATCATCCACAACTGAGCGGAAAATTTCCTGGCACCATAAAAAGACCTTGGCGTATGATAATGAGCATGTATGAAACCAGTAGCTGTTCCTGTGGCAATATGCTTCAAGGGTGGAGAAACCCTGAATCACTTAGAATTCCCTTTCTTATTTCCCCAATATTTACTGTGTCTATGCAAAAAATTAATAATAATAAATAAAAGAAGGGGGAAGCACAAAACCTTCCCACACCAGAACTCCTCCCTTTGTTTTTGTTTTTGTTTTCTTTTTATTTATTTATTTTTATCTTTTTCCTTCTTATTTTTGTTCTTTCTTTCCTGTCTTTTTCACTCTTGAGGTTATTATTTGGTGATTTTGTTGTTGTTATTGTTGTTGTTGTTGCTGGGTGCTTTTTATTTTTTTGGTAGTTACTGTATTTTTTACTGTTGTTTGTTGGTGTTTTATGTTATGTTTTTATTTTTATTTTCTTTTTTGTCATCTCAGAGAAGAAATACACAACTTGAATCATCTTGTTCTGCCTCATAAACTGAGGGAAAATAAAAATGAATGGTACCAGGACCAAACAGCCATATGAACATTGAGTGGAAATAAAAAATGAACAGACTTAAACACCAAACCTAAAATCAACAACAATAGAATCAATACCCCATCTACAACAAGTTATACATAGAGGGAAACAGTTACACTAGCATTCGGGGAGGGCAAAGAAGGGTGATATGGGACACATGTTGGGAAAAGGGATGGAGGGAGGACAACCCTGGTGGTGGGCAAATCCCTGATCAATTGTCACTATGTACCTCAGATATTACTGTGAAAGATTTGTTACTCACTTTTGGTCACAATAAAAATTATTTTAAAAAATCAGGGGAAGATTAACTACAAGGAGACTTCATGCTTTATAAAAGGTAAAGACTTTATAATAAATTAATATATACCCACTACTTTATAATTTGGTGAAAAAATAGATGTAAAGTTATTGTTAATTATCTATAAGTATAAAACATACAAAAATGCAAAAAAAACAAATAAAGAATAGCAAGATATATCACTAAAAAATTGTCTAGAACTGATAACCATCACTGCTATAAGAAAGACTATGTATGGCAGAATTTTTCCAAGCATAGGAGCACTACCCCTCTGTTGGGTTTAGGGGGAAATGAGGGTAGCCAAGACTGAAAGAATAAAGGGATCAACAAGATTGGCAAGTTGGTAACATACCAAAGCCACCAAAACATTGCAGGAGGGGGCTGAATACAAAGGACTTATACAATGTCAATTTTACACTAGCACTTACTAAGTCAGAAGCACTTAGGGTTTGTCAAGTCCAAAACAGTGGACTGTTACTCCTGGTTACTTCTGGTGTTAGTAGGACAGCCATTACAGAGAGGAGTCACATCCAGTAAGGTTGTTTTTAAGACTCTGTGACAAGTTTACTGCCTGAGATGGTGAGGTCCCTCTCCACCCAAAATAATTTGGTTTTTTTTGTTTGTTTGTTTGTTTTGTTTTTACTAGAAATCAGGAGTTGAGCATGCTGGGATTGTTAAACTCAACAAAATGTACAACTGCACCTGACCATGTTAAGGAGCAGCCATTCTTAAAATGAACAATTTTCAGCAGTTATAGAATTGAGTGTCAGTCTCTTGACTTCACTAGCAGGGGGCATAGAAAGGCCCTGCTCTGAGAGGTTCACAGTTCTCTCTCCACACTTCAGGCAATCTGACAGGTTTGCAGCCACAGCCATTTCATAACCAAAGGAAGTTCCCCAAAGTGGGTGTACTTTAAAGAGACTCCAACCTGTGTTGGAGGACATTGAGTGCAAAGGAATGAATAAGGTTCAGTTTTGTTGCCTGTATTTCTTATTTCTTATACTCTTATTTCTTTAAGACTAGAAACTGGCTGTATCTAACACAAACTAGACTGTAATTATCCTTAGAATATAGCTGAAAATTGGGGTCAGAGCGGTGGTGCAGTGGTAGGGCGTTTGCCTTGAACACTGGTGAACAAGGATGGACCGTGGTTCAATCCCCTGGCATCCCAGATGGTCCCCTTAGCCAGGAGTGATATCTGAGCGCATAGCCAAAGGTAAACCCTAAGCGCCACCGGCTGTGGAACCCAAACCAAACCAAACCAAACAAACAAACAAACAAGCAAAAACAATACAACTGAAAATGAAGGACATGAGCATGAAGCAGACAGCCTAGAGGTGAGCCCTTTTATCAGGTTGTGGATCAAGGCATCAGTCTTGAGTGCAAAATTTCCCAGTAGCTACAAACAGTATGTGGAGCAGATTCAGTCTCTAGTCACATCCTGAGTCAGGTGGACTATGATCCCACATCAATTGCAAGATACTAGCAATGGTAAACCCTGCACAAGATTCCAGGTTAATTAGAACTTGATGTTCTAGCAGTTACAGAGCACTGGTACCATAAATATCCTGTTGTAATGCACATAAATCAGAGCCATGCAGACTAGTTCAATCTTGCAAGTATTTAAGAAAATATCACAAGGCATCCATGCTTCCAGAAATCAGCAAGGGGATTGATGCTCAGTCTACTAGGAATTTGGAATTCTGCCCAAAGTTCCCTCAAAGCTAATAAAATATGTTTTAAAAATTGAACAATTCAAATGTAAAAGTGAATGGGAACAGAGTCCAGATAAGTTCCCATGTATGTCAGAACTTTTATGCTTCAAGAGGTTAACTTTTAAGCAATAATCTCGATTTTCACTGAATTGAGTATATTATTATAAGACAGAGACCTGGATCACCCTAAACCCCTCTTCCTCTTTCCTCCAGAACCCCAGGTGTGTTCCTGGGAGGAACTTATAGGGAACCCTAGGTTTTCCCCACTTCCAAGCCAGCTCCAGAGAGAGGCTTAGGGGGTGGGGTTTGATCTCCTGGCCTTAGGGCCTGGGAGGGTTCACCTCCTTCCTGGGAGTCTGGAGTCTCTTTTGGCAGACCTCTGTATGTGCCATAGGCCGTTTTACACTTGTAGGAGCTTAACTGGGGGGTGGCAGATAGCTGCTCAGCTGTACTCAGGCAGTCACTGGTAATTTCATACCAGTCTACATGTCCCAAACCACTTAGCACCCCCGCGTGAACATATACTCCCCCCCAACCATCTGTATCCCACATTTACCCTTCTTAACTTCAGTACCACACAGTTCTAATCACAGACCAAAGTTGTACACTGGATTTAACAACCCTTAAACTATTTCAAAGGACAGAAAATGGACACATATGTCTTTTGAATATTTTATGTGCATTTTCTTTAACAGCTATAACTCTCTCTATATATTCTTCTACAGTGATGTTTCTATCCACTTTTTATCTTGTCTTTTCTTTGTGAGCTGTCCAATAAGGAATGTTGGTGGAAGAGTCCCTCAGTTTAATGCTTATGATTGAACTATGTCATGGGGATTGTTGGACTTGTTCCTATGGCCTCCATATGCGCCGATAACGCCACATGGCATTGATCCTTGTTTGCATAGACACATTAAAATGGGAAAATACAATACATACAGATAAGTTCTTATCTAATAGAGGTTGGAACACACAAATCATAGTGCAATGGGACCTTACAACCTGAACATTGATATAATGACCTGCACAGGCCTCAGAAGAATGGGCATCCTCCATTCATGCTTGAACCAGGCAAGCTATCTACGAAACATTCAAGGTTTTTTATAGCAACATCTGGAAGCAATCCTCTACCAGGGAAGACACTACCAAGGCTCTGACATCAACCTGATCAAAAGAGACTTCCGTTAACACTGAGAGGACTTGACAACAACAATGACCTGCTCTACAGAACAGGGTTCTCTCTATTACCCTTAATTGTGAGGTGAAAGGAGAGGATGCTCTGCACCATCATGACTGCAATATGGGATATGCAGATTCCAGGATCTTTAATACAGAAACATGATACCAACAACAGAGACTATGTGAAAAATAAAGGTGTATTGGCACTACAGACAATGACTTGGATTGGACAAACTAGTTTGCCTGGAGCCTAGAGTTGTTCTTATGCCAGGAAACTTCAGGGATAGGGTCTCCTTATATTTAGGCCAAGGTTTATCTTTCCATGTCCCTCATATTTTGGTGAGCCCATGCAAACAGTAATAGCCACTGTAACATCATTTTTACTATGCTCCCTTGACTCTAATCCTTAAGAAAAACAACCTACTGAAACTTTTGAGGTTAACTTAAACTAATATGCATGTGCAAAGAAATATAAAAATGTACTTTGCCTTCAATGTTTAAGGAGTTATGTAAGTCTTATGTCTTTAGATTATATTGTGTGCTGTTAAGAAATAGTATGTACTACAATCTGGGGACTTAAGGGACAAAGTAATTGTACATGGGTTCTGTTTTGTTTTTTCTTAATGTTCTTTGTCTGAAAGTTCAAGGCTGGGATATCATCAATGGGACTACTGAGAATTCTGTTTATGGGTGATAAACTGTAACTTTACTGTAACTGTAACTTTACTTTGTCTTCTTTCTTTGCATCTTTGTTCTCATAATTAAAAATAAAATAAAAAATAATAAAATAAATATTGGGGAAATTAAAAATTTCATAATTACATCTAACTATTAACACAACCTAAACATTAACACACACAAAAAAAGAAGATAGATTCAATAAACTCAAAGAAATATGTCTGACAAAATTAAGAACTCATTCAAATAGAAATGAATTAGTACAAGAATATGTTAGCAGGACTCAGCAGCCTTTCATTTCAAGTAATGAAAATTAAATAAGACACTGAACATAATAAATAAAGAATATGCAATGGAAAATTTATAAAAAGAAAATTTAACGTATATCATAAAGAAAAGAAATAACTTATGAATCAAATTCCAGAAAGAAAAGAGTAGAAAGGTGAGATTTAGTTGGTGAAAGATATGAAAGCTGAGAACCCAATTTACCAAGAAGTAAAATATATTGGGGGAAGAAAGAGGTTGACTAGAATTAAAGTAAGGACAGTGGTGGATGGTGTTACGCACTTTGATGATGCTAAGTTATGATAACTGTGAACATTAAAACCATAACTGTTAACAGTATTTTAACCATGTTACCTAACCTATAAAATAAATAATCAGATATTTGGGGACATAAATGAAATTGTTTAAATTTAAAGTAAGTTCAATCAAATTCCCACAAAACTGACTTAATTTTTTCCCAGTTTGTATTTTTAAAAGTCTTGTATTCAGATGGTATTCAAGGGAATATATAATGGAGACACAAACAAATATAAGGAAATGTTTATAAGTTATCATTTGGAAGATTATCTACACTTTTATTACCCAGAGGGTGCTCTGAACAATAGCAGACTCAGAGTCATCTGGTAACATGTTAGAAATGTAAAATCTAAATTCTATCCTGGACTTCCTAAGACATAACCTATATTCTAACATTATCAACTGAGTTCATCATTAAAATTTGAGAAGCTGGGGCCCGGGAGATAGCATGGAGGTAAGGCGTTTGCCTTTCATGCAAAAGGTCATCGATTCGAATCCCGGTGCCCCATATGGTCCCCCATGCCTGCCAGGAGCAATTTCTGAGTATGGAGCCAGGAGTAACCCCTGAGCGCTGCTGGGTGTGACCCAAAAACCAAAAACCAAAAAAAAAATTTGAGAAGCAGTTATTTTAATAATATCATTTATTGAACAGAACCTTAAGGATGAACATGACTACATGTCCAACGATATGTTTATAGATTTTTTAGTTCATACTGTGAAATAATAATCAGGATGTGAGACCAGTTTGTACTTGGAGATCTGCTACTCGATAACTCTAAGAAGGTCTCATCTCATTCTCTCATGTTCTTTGCAATAATGATAGTCACAATCAGTTTATAATTTCAGTATTTCTGTGGATTGAATTTAAGTCCCTGCTTCTCAGAATATATTATGTAATAGCAACATCATAACAGATGGCATTTAGAAAATGCATTAACCTAAAACAATACTATCCAAAGCAAACACTTGCAATAAAAAAAATAAAGCATACAAAACAATCTTAAAATGACAAAAACTACTTGGGAGGACATATTTATAGTTCAGATTTAAAGAAAAGTTGCAATCATACTTTTCTTCAAGTTGCCCAAGTTTTTATGGAGAGATGTTTATTAGTTAAATAATTCTGAAAATTTCTAAGGAATATCATAAATAAGATGCAAGCAATGCTCACTACCTACCAATACAGTGATATTGCTTATCTCTATTAATACTTGCAAAGAGGAGAGAGGAGAGATAACACTAAATGGCAGATAGTCCTACTATTATCCCTATTTACATATCAAAAATATCAATGTTTGTTAACTGAATAAGTTCTTTACTTATAAGAAAGATCATTAGAAATAGAATTTAGTGAGAGAGACAATTCAGGATTCTGAAGCATATGCCTGGCTTATGTAAGAAGTGAACTCAATTTCTAGAGCTTCTTGGTATCTGGCCTCTGAGTAACTGCTGAGCAATGCTCTGTTGGGTTAGAGTAGCATCACATACCTAGATCTTAGTATTTAACTTTCAGATTTAGTTGACCTAGTTTCACTGGCTGTCTGATCATTGCTTGGGAGGTCCCCATTGACAATAGACCTTTTTGTTTAGTTTCTGAGCCATACCCAAAGACGCTCAGGATTTTTTATTCCTTGTTCTGCATTCAAGGATAAATCATGGCAGGCTTAGGTGACCATTTGAGGTACCAAGGATCCAATTTAGGGCCGATCACCCAAGGCAAAATCCAACCCTCTGTATTCGGCCTAAAAAAGTTTGATCTCAAATCCAATCCAGTTCTTTATAACTTAAAAAGAGCATGTTTAGTTTTCTATACGAAAGACTAATGATTTACCAACTTGATCTATATAACTGATCTTGAAAATAGAATTTTAAATATGAAGATTAAAAATGAAGATTAGAGAGGGAAAATAATAAAATATGTTAACTAATATTTACCCAGTATTTATTATATTTATTATTAATATTTACCCACATATTTCAAGAGCTCAGCATAGATTAATATACATCGTCTTCCTAAACACATTATCAGATATCACTGTTATTATCCCTGTACTAAAGGTAAGTATTTAGTTTTACTGACAGAAAACAATACTACAGAGTGGTTAGCTAAAAGCACAATGTTTTGTGTTCTCACAGTTCTGGAGGTTGGAAGTCTGAACGACACTGTGAGTATAGTTGGGTTTTTTAAACACTCTCTTTATGGCTTGCCAAGAGCTGCTTTTATGTATGTGGCCTTCCTACTATATGTCCAGAGGGAGTTACAGAGCACTTTATAAGGCCACTGATGCTTCACTCTTACCATCACATTTAGCCTTAATTACTCCCCCAAAACATTATTTCTGAATACAGTCATTTTGTGGGTAAGGACTTAAAAATATAAATTTTTGAGAGTGCAAGAGAGAAATTGCTGATAACTAAATAAATTTCTTTCAAGGTCACTCGGTGGCGAATGGAGGAGTTTTCTCCTAAAGCTTGGCAAATTGATTCTTGAAACTAACAATAGGGAGGGACCCTGCCATAGGTTTTGTGGGAAGTTATAAAACCAAGATGAGATATAAAAAAGTTACTCTGTCACTAGTCCTAAAGTAGCAAAAAGCATTAAGGCTGGTCCCACTATATGAACACAGGAACCAAAGCTGATAAGACTTAAAATGGTGCCCAAGTAGGCTCAGAAAAGGATGCTCCAGCACGAATAATGGTTTGTGATCAGGATGTGAAGGTGGACAGCAAAAGTTCCAAGCTTTCCTCTTCACAATGCCATAGCAACATATTTTTATTTACCAAGAAAGTACCACATTGGGGTAGTTGAAAGAAAACCTATAAAATGAACTCTGTGAAGGGAAATGGGACATTTCCCCATTCTGAGGTGTGTCATTTTCTCTACTTGAGATGCTTAATCTTGTATCACCTTTCTTGACAAGCCCACATCTCTCTTGAACATGGTAATCTCTCTCTCTTTCCTTCCTCATACTCTTGAAATAAAAACTATTTTTATTTCCTCATTCCACCATAAAAATCAGGTGCAGAGATCATTTTCCACACTGGGAAGAACAAGGAGGACTTGGGTATAGTTTGATGACTGCCTGGCAGTGCTGGTGAAACATAAGGGCTATACTGTGAAAGTGCTTATAGTACATTTTTATTAGTCCTAGATTTCTTCAAGAGCTTCCCTAGGTGACTGAGGCAAATAGAGAGAAGAGCAACAGACTTTCCACTTGAGTCCATCCCTCTCTTCTCACAATTTCACCTATATCACCTACCAGATAACATTTTGCACTGTTCCTTCCAAGAATCAATGAACAGTGCATATTAAGCATGGCCTCTTTCTCCTCATTAATAGTTATTTCTGCAATCAATATTTTACTATGATTTTTGTTAATACTTTTATTCAAATATTTTTCTTCAAATATGTTTCCTATAAATAGAACAAGAACAGTATGACTTTTTTTTTTTGCCTTTTCCAAAACCAATAAAACTAACAAATGGAAGGAGGTAGAAAATTGGTTAAATTGGATTGACTGAGTGCCACTAGCTCCCAGGGACAATTTTATTGAATGGCATACTTCAATTGAAAGCAGATTTTCATTAAGCCAATTATTCCACACTATCTTTCACTTTGTATCATTGTTAAGGGTTTCTTCACTCTGTTAAGAGCTTAGAATTGTCAAATTAAAGGTAAGAATAAAGACACTCAATGCTTTTAGGGGCAATGGTGTCCTCTCTATTCATCATTAGGAAATGGGCTAAAAAAGAGATTAATTCAAATCTAGGTCTTTCTGGACTGCTATATGACTAAAGCACACATGGTAGAAAAACAATCATCTGGAATTTAGAAATGAGCAAAATGTAAAAATCTCAAAGTAACATATATCTAAAATCCAAAATGTGAATGACCTATTTTGATATTATCATGTAAGAACAAAAATAATTATGAGAGGGAAATGGGTATGTGACTGGTGAAATTTGTCATTTGAGTCATCAGTCCTCTGATGAATTTGCACACACTCTCCACTTCAGTCTGAAATTTAGCCTGGTCAAGCTTTAGCATGGGTTGTTTCCTTAATTGTTTTTATTTTTTTCTTGAGGGAGGGTCTCCAAAGCAATTCTTGATGTTGTAGTCATCCAACACTGAACCTAACAATGCTGAAGAGATTGTGCATCATGTGGTGTAGGAGACTGAATTAGGGTCAACTGTATACCTTGCTCACAACACTGTCTCTTTGGTCCTGCTATAATCTGAACGCATGCTCCCAAAGACCTGATTATGTTCACACTGTTTCCTTTTGGAGTAGTGTCTCCTTACTCAGCCTAAATCAGTCATCATGTTCTCCTGAAATTTTTTTCATTCCTTCAAACACAATTTGAAATGTATGTTGTTTCATATATATGTGAAGGGGAGAAGGTCGATGGAAACATAGGGGTTGTCTTATAGCAGAATTCTGATGTTCATATGTCTATGAATATTATAGTGCTGCTAAGTCTTCACATATTCTATATTTTAAAAGAATGAGAATATTTATTATGGAATTTCAATGGCAAAGGCACTGGTGATACAATGAAGAACCAAACATATAAAGTCACTGACTTGCTGATGATTATAGCCTCGTAAAGAGGATAATAGAAAACAAGGGATTATAGTGATAGCACAGTGGGTAGGGTATTTGACTTGCACACAGTTTTGATCTGGAACCAACCCAGATTTGATCCCTGACATCCCAAATGGTTCCCTGAGCCTTCCAGGAGTGATTTTTGCACAATGCCAGCAGTAAGCCTTGAGTGTCACTGGGTATGGTCCAAACCCCCTCCAAAAACATGAGAAATTACCTGAAAAATATAAAATATAAACCAAAATCCAGCTGTGAATTAAAAGTATATCTGACTGAGCCAAGAGGATTGAAGTGATGTGTCAGAGAAACACTTTATACGAAAGTGATTTTTGAGCTGAATTATGCAGACAAATTAAGAACACAGTAGGAGAGGCTTGCAGGAGTGAGGAGGAGAGGAGCATTTTAGGCAGAGGGAACAGCAGGTACATATGACCCATGGAAGTAGAGAGTATAATTAATATAAAGTAAGCAAGGAAACCACTGAGATGAAAACTGACTATGCAGAAATTTGTAGACTGCACTAAAGCATGCAGTGTTTATAATAAAAATAAATGAAGCCAGAGAAGAATTTAGAGATAGGTGGACAGATAGGTGGCAACCTCACTGTGATATGAGCTAATTTTAAAAATCACGTGCCACAACTCAAAGCTAAGACCTCTCGTGCTTTAGCATGTTCAAAAAGTATGACTGAATGATTTAAAAGTTTTCATGACATAGGATGAAGCAGAGCTGTCTTATGTCAAGGGATATAGGATAGAAAACAAGAAAGAGAGACAGAGACACATACTCAAAGAGACAGGAGATACCTGAATGGCACCTGTGTTGCAGGTGCAGGTGCAAGTTTTATGTTAAAACTTAAAAATGCAGTCTGAGTGTGAAGTGTGCAGAGCTGGAAAAGGGTTGAGCTTCATCATGATGCTGCAGAAAAAAATGACATAGTTAAGATAAACTCTTATTTTATTTTATTTTATCTTATTTTATTTTATTTTATTTTTTGTGACATCTCCAGTGTGCTCAGGGCTGAACTCCTTGCTCCATGACCAGGGATCACTCTCGGTGAGTTCAAGGGACTATGTGATGATGGAACCCTGCACCATGATAGAACCCTGGAAGCCACAGTCAAGGTAAATGGCCTGCTTGCTGTGCTATCTCTCTGGCTCAAAGACAACCTTGTTTCTGTTATCAGCATTCAAATGTCACTGGAGGTGACTGGAGGCTGAGATTTTTTTTATAATTCCCATATAGGTGACACATAGAATATGATTTAATTTTAAATAATTTTTTTTTCTGATACAGTGTGGACACTGGATGACATCCACATGAGAGAGTATTTCTTTTTTTTTTTTTTTTTGGTCACACCTGGAAGTGCTCAGAGGTTACTCCTGGCTCCATGCTCAGAAATTGCTCCTGGCAGGCACGGGGGACCATATGGGGCACCGGGCTTCGAACCGATGACCTTTTGCATGAAAGGCAAACGCCTTACCTCCATGCTATCTCCCGGGCCCTGAGAGAGTGTTTCTAATAGGGATATTAGTTAGAAGACCTGGATGTCACCCAGGTGAGAAATTATGACAGATTAGCGTATTGGTGAAGATGAATAGAAGTCTGGTGCATTAACTGCTTGATTACAAAATATCATGAATTTCTGGGTTCTACGAGGAATTAAATTCTAAAGTCCATGATTCAACCCAGCATAGCCCTACTGGAACTATTATCCCTGATCCCCCTCATCTTCTAAAAATAATTTAGTTTGTATTTATTCTTGCCTTCTAACTTCTTTCAACACAGATTTCTGTCATTGAGCACAAGCCTTCTGGTTCAAAGAGAGACTAGCCCTTTGGGAACAGAGCTAGAATTATTTATTTTATGACATTATTCTTCCCACAGGGAAAAAAAATTCTAAACCAGGACTCTGGTGAGGATCTGAAAATAATAGCAAGATGGTCTCTGGGTGATAGACTCAGGAAGCTGAACTGGGAGTGTATAGGCAACAGCCTTATCCTCTTAAAGTGAAACCACAATTTCAGGAGTACATAAAGGGTGACATGGATACTAATGTTCTATTCCTCAGGTGGGTAGGATTTCCATTCCATCTGGAGCTGATGGTAAAATTGGAAACAGAATTGAATAGAGCTGCAAGTTAAAGAGTAGAGGGGAAAAGTAAGGATAGACATAACTGAGAAAGTGCGATTTGATAGTGGAGAGGAGAAATAAGATGATCATCAGAGCACTGGTTTCCAATAAGGTTGGATATGGCATCCCAGAGAATATTCTGTAATATCTAGAGTATTTTTTCACAGTTTTAAGTGGGGAGAACATTTTTTGGGGGGAGAGCTAATATGCTGTTAAAAACCTTTCAGTGCACAGAGCAACCCCACAATTAATTAGAGAAATCTAACAAAGATGTGTTAAAGTGAGAGTTTTTAAATGTCTTTTTCTATACACAGAAGATATTAGTATTTTTTTTTATTTTTAGGTCACATCCGGTGAAGCTCAGGTGTTATTTCTGGCTCTGCACTCAGAAATCACACCTGTCTTGTGGGACCATATGGGATGCTGGAAGAGTGGGGTGGGGGGAAGAGAACTGCAGTTCGTCCTGGGTCAGCCAGGTGCAAAGCATTAACCATCACTCCGGCCCGTATTCTGAGTAGAATTTTTATTGGAACATGCCCATTTAAGAGAAAAGGATACCAAAGCAGAAGAAAAAATTATAATTTTCTCAGGATGTCATTTCTACCATCTCTTTACAAAGGAGAGAACTGAAACTCTTGAAGGATTATTTGTCCTAATTTGAGGAAGTCAATGAGTGCCAGAGTCTAGATTAACACTTTGGTGTCAAAAGAAGTTCTTATTCCTTATTCCTTCAGCTGTTGTTACTCCTAATAACTGCATCAACAGCAGAAACATCCAGGCTGATGTCACAGTTCCCTCCTACCTACCCTTTGAAAACTTGACTCTTAACCTGATACACACATCCTTTACAAAACCATGTTTCAACCTTATTATTAAGGTTATGTAGCCCGTTTGGAAAAGAGTATATTTACATATGGTCAAATTTCCAATTAGGCATATTTGTATTTTCTTATACTCTGCCATATGCCAAGCATCACATTTGTGAAGATATCTGCCTAATGAGTCTATACCTTTCTCTAATTTCCTATTTGTGAATGCTTGGAAGTCCCCATCATCACTCACTATGACATGCTTTCTTCTCTAAGAGGAACAGTTGTCTTATCTGTGCAACACAGCAAAATGGAGCAATTGAAGTGAAGCTAAATTCTCTTAGTTCTGGTACTTAATGGTGACCCTCTCAATTATTACAACTACTCTCTATCTCTAATAGATTATTTTCAGAATTATAGGCATTATTCTTATATACTAATTAAATGCATTAACTTAACAATATAATACAAGTTAAAGTTAAAGCTGCTAGAAACCTTTAGTTATATCTTAGGGACTATGGAGGCAGTCCATAGGTAAGTAGAAAATAAATGTCAAGATGGAAGTCCACCTGGAATCAACTAATGTATTAATATTCTGATACATCTTTGGAAGAAACATTTACCCCTGTGGCTCACTCCACACAGACCAAGAAAAGGATGCAGTGGAATTGGTATATTCCATATAAGAAATTTGGCTGTTCTCAGGGAAACTAGGTAACTTAATTTGAGCTGTCCTTGAGTAGGGAAGACTATAAAATATTATGTGTTTACTCTCTTATTTTTTGAGGTATTTTTTCTTCAGATAATTTTAAAAAATCCCTCCCTCACTTTCATATTTGGAGAATTTAGAAGTATTAAAGTTTTTTTTTTTTTTTTTTAGTAATTTGGTCTTGGGAAATAACCTGCACGAGGATTGTGTCTAGTCATAATTTCTATTTGGGCACCCTGTAAATCTCTCCCTAATCACCAGAGATGGAAATATCCTTTAAAATAACAGTTCATGGTCTCAGAGGAGTATGCTTTTATTTCTATTTTTCTTTTTCTTATTTTATTTTTAGTTTTGAGCCACACCTGATGGCGCTCAGGGACTATTCCTGGCTCTACATTCAGATATCACTTTTTTTTGGGGGGGGGGTCACACCCGGCATTGCTCAGGGGTTACTCCTAGCTCCATGTTCAGAAATTGCTCCTGGCAGGCACGGGGGACCATATGGGGCACCGGGATTCGAACCGATGACCTTTTGCATGAAAGGCAAACGCCTTACCTCCATGCTATCTCCCGGGCCCCAAGATATCACTTTTTTTATATGGTTTTATGGAACACGCCGGTGACGCTCAGGGCTTACTCTTGGGTATGTGGTCAGAAATCGCTCCTGGCTTGGGGGACCATATGGGACACCAGGGGATCAAACCATGATCCGTCCTAGGTCAGCCGCATGCAAGGCAAACGCTCTACCACTACACCACCACTCTGACCCTGACACTCAGAAATCACTCTTGTCAAGATCAGAGAACAATATGAATGCTGGGGATTGAACCCGCGTCAGTTGCGTGCAAGGTAAATGCCCTACCCACTGTGCTATCACTCCAGCTCTATATTTTTCTTTTTCCTTTTAAATCCATCTTATTTTCTCCCCTCATTCATCCGTTATTCAGACCACTCTTTCTCTTGTCCCTCCATTTAGACCTTACTTTCTTTTTCTGTCTTCATACAATTTGAATACAGATATATTTGGCTATTTAACCCCTGTCTTATCTTCCAAAGGATGTAGACGACATAAAGTGTAGGAGGTAAGGTTCGTGATTTGTGTGCAACTGACTCAAATCCTTAGCACCAGCATCATAAATAGTTCAAGCATTGGCAGGGATTACTCATGAGCATAGAGGCAGGAATAGCTTCAGAATACTGTAGAGTGTGACCCAATTCTCCCTAACAATAATGATGAGCACAGATAGAACACAGTCATATATGACTCCAACACCTAGACCTAAACAAACAAACAAACAAACAAACAAAACACTCCAAACCAAAACCTAATGAAAGTGGGCCGGAGAGATAGTAAGCTGGGATGGTACTTGTGCTGTACGCAGAGACCAGTGTTCAACCCCCAGAACCTCATTTGATCCCCTGAACCCTGCCAGGAGTGATCCCTGAGCCCAGATATTGAAATTGATCCTTAGAACTACAGGCTGGGGTAACCTGAAAAAAATAAAAAGACAAAAACCACACAAAACACAAAACTTCCCCTCAAAAAATATAATAATAATAATAATATATGCATATTTACATACTAAAATGTAAAAGTACAAAATTTCATGGACTATTATCATAGGTATCCATGTTGAGGAGCAATATAATTTCACTATTATTCATTCACCAGATTTTTCTGTGGCTTCTTTTGAAGGTATAGAGATAGTTAGCTAAATTTCCTACATTCTATGTATTCCATTCCTAATTATTGAAGCCTATGAAGTGGCTGAAATGGCAATTTACCACAAACTCTTCTGCCACTTTAGAAGAGTATATCAGAAGAGAATATCATTTATTGTTAATGAAACACTAATAGATGAAATAGTAACATTAGTAACAAATGCTTTCCTCAAAAAGTCACTAAAAATCTACAATAAAAATTATTGAAAACACTGGACCACAGCTTAACCATTTATTGCAGAGATTGAATTACCAGCTGGAACTTGTGCTATTTATCACAGAGGCAATTTTTAAAAGAAGTAGTCAATGAAGAGTCTTTAATTTTAGGAATCTGATTTCTGAACAGTGACTGTGACAAATAAATGAGCAATTTATATTAACTTAAAATTAAGCATGAAAATATAAAGTTACTATTTTTCAACTAAACAACATCATTGTTGTTTTCATTCTGTTTTCTAATATTTGCAAACAATGCGCTTTGATAGTTACCTATAAGATACAATAAACTGTAGTAATCTTGTCCCCAAACCTGGTATCAAGAACATCCAATGAAAAGGTGATAAAACGGCATTAAAAGTGCTATAAATTCCAGACTCTAGACATAATTATTATTAGGTTTATTTATTTAAAATAACTACCCCACTGGAAGTTCTCATTTAAGAAAAATAGGTTAAATAGAGAAGAACAAGTATCATCAGATTACCTTGCTCACCTAATGTATAGACAGAAAAAATACATAAGAAAAAATGATGACAAACCCTAGTTTTCTATTATATTCCTCATATTTCTAACCAGTGAGAGGGGAGGAAAATAGGAGACTGAAGAGGAAAAATAGAGTGTTTTGACACTTTGAAGGTAATAGGGTGCACTAGTAACCATGTTACCTAAATGAGAACAATTTTAAAAATAACTACTCTGGGGCCATAGCTATATCCCAATGGGTAGTGCAGTTGCCTTGCATGAGCCCAACTGGGGTTCAATTCCTGGCATTCCATGTGGTCCCCAGAGCCTGTCAAAAGTAATTTCTGAGTGCAGAGCCAGGAGTATAGCCTGAGCACTTCCAGATGTAACCCTCTCATTAAATAATCAACCCTCTGTTATTACCACCTGGAAGTATTCAACATTTGTTTGGTGACCCATGTATAATACTAACAACTCCCAGACATCATCAATTAGTAGTTATGTTGTCAAAACAAAATGAAATATGTATAGGGTTGAAGATCTCACAAATAAACACCTATGTTTTGAATTTGAAATATGAGAAGAGTTTAGTACATCTTATTAATGTCATGTCTGGTCTGGACAAGCTGTGTCTGACCTTGCATAGGGGAAGTATTTTGAATACTACTCATTTTCACCAAGACTTCCATCTCTGTAACTGCTACCTTCTACGTGTGACCTTCTACTTGTTCAGGCTGAAAAACACTGACTTTTCAGTATCTTTTTCTTTTTGAGCCTTACTTAGAGATGCTCAGTGTTTACTACTGGCTCTGCACTAAGAAAATACTCCTGAAGTAAATGGGGGAATCATATGGGATGCTAGAGATGGAAGCTAGATCAGCAACAAGCAAGGCCAGGGCACTACCATTGTACTATTATTCTGACCTCAAAAGTTAAATATTTTTAAGTAGGTTAATATTTCACAAGTCATAATCTTTGGTTAAAATATCCCTGAAATATCTTGCATTTAAATAAGCAATATATGTCTTTTTTGACTTTAAAGAAAATTAAACACATATATCTTCCAATTTTTATCCTATTGTAGAAGGCATTATTTGACAAAATATAATAAAAGTCTGATTACACAATATTTTATCAGTCCCAAGCCATATCTCTCTTGTCCTGAAATCACCTGATCTGAAAGTTATGGACAGTATTAATTGGTAAAATACTCCATATACAATAGTGTTTTTTGGGGGTGAAGGTTGATTCAAAGCAATGAGATAGAGACGGTAGGGCCATTTCTGATTTCTGTTGAGAACCAGCCTGATTTTGTAGGCTTGATAGTTCTGTGCTCAGATAGAGCCATGTGCAATCATGTGCTCCACTCCTTTGAGCTTTAATAGTTAATATTTCTTATTAAAGCTAATGAGTTGTGGTGATAGCTACCCAAATGAATCCTTTATTTACTGCAGCATTGTAAAAAACTGGGGCTCTTTTCAGCTGTATTTTATATACTGGTATTTATTTTGTCTCAGCAGGAAGTCTCTTCTTTTCAAACTATTATATTCTGAACAGTTATCATATAATGACTTGCCTTGTATTCTCTTTCTCTTATGTGCCTATTGATATAACTGAGTTCTGTCCTAGTTTTCAAACAAAAAAGTTTTGATTGTCAAACAAAATGCTAGATTCCTGTTAAAGCTTAATAGATTCCATTTTTGATGAAAGATGTATAACTGAAAACCAGGAACTGGAAAACGTTATATGCCAGCAAACTTTGAAACCTTTTGCTAAACTATTACAATATATTGAAGACATTTTAAAGTTGCTGTTGCTGAGCAGCAACAGGAAATATACAACTCCATTTTCCCAGCACTTCCTATAAAGAGCAGTCTGTTATTCTTGAAGTATTCCGTCAAGTCTAGCCTTATCAAGCCCCTTTCTTCTGTCTTAAACCACTACCATTTCCTCATGTACACTTAAATAGGAGTCTCTGGTTATGCCACAGAAGATTAGAAAAATTGGTGGAAGGAACAGATAACAGACTCAAGGTTTAAGATCTACAGAAAGACAACATAAAATAGAGTTACTAGCTCCTTCTTAATGAAGGTATTGACTACAGTATGAGCATACTGAAAAATCTAAAGCTTGGAAGATTATCATTCTTGCTAATGCAAGCTTATAATTGAAATGTTATATGCAGATAATTACAAAGAGAAATTTAAACCTTTCAAAACCATTAAAGTGTTTTAATTGAATTTCTGTAATATGCACAGTAAGAGATGTTCATGATAGCATTTTTTAAGAGAAAGATTGTTTAGGCAACTGATTTTCAAGATATAGTTGAATCTTGATCAGCCAAAGGCATATAACATTGTTATTTCTAATATTTGGTATGCTACTGTAATCTAATGAAATGTATAAAATATTAGCTTACAGTGACAAAGTGATATCACATGGATGCTTTTCACATGGCGGACTTAGGTTCAATAGCAGAACTATATGGCCCCTCTACCCAGACAGGAGTGATCTTTGAGCACATGGCCGGATATAAATCCTAATCATTGTTGGTTGTGACTTGAAAACAACACAAACATACACACCAAAAAATATAAATTTACTAGTTTTTGAAGTTAATAATGCCATAAATGCACTGTGAGGAAAGTTCCTTAGTATAAAACTTATCTTAAGCTAAAAATAATTCCCACTCTTGAGATGTTCTACCAAGTTTTCCTGTGGTTACTTGTATTTTTCTTAACATATTGTGGCCTGAGTTATGTATGAATTTGCATAACAATAAGAAAATGATAATGAAATACTTTTGCAATTGAATAACACTGTACACATATTCTATATATGGAAGAAGCAAAGCATAGATAAATATTTTTTTTCACATTATAGGAACCAAGTAGAAAATTGCATACTTTTCTCTGGGGAGTTACAGGAGTCTCTGGCTATGCACTATATAATTCTAACTGAGCAGATTAACTGTAATGCCAAGATCTTTTTATATATTGAATCGCTGATGAAGGAAAGAGAAACATGTGATGAATAAAATAATTTCAGACTTAATATTGTGTTTAAAAGCTCATAATTAACAAATAAATCTGAGTATCCAATAGCAAGAACTTTTTATTCCAGAGCTTCCAGTTGATGAATAACTAACCCAAGATTTTAGCTTTTGAGACACTTCTACCTTGCTTAGGGATGCAAAACACATAAGTACAGAAACACCAACTCAACATAGGAAAGTATATAATTTTCTTTCAACAATGGCTCAGTTTAATATAAAGAAAAGAGTTCTGTGCTTAAATACTTACATGATTTTTAATCCTACTTTGCTATGACCTTGAACATGTTATATAACTCTTCCTTAATTTTCTCACCTAACTATAGGTGACATTTATTGAGTACCTACTACATTATATGTGTCAGGTATCTGGTGCATGTGTTCTAATTTTATTCTACTATCTGTTACCCTTTTACTGATGAGAAAATTGAAGCAAAACAAGGTTAAGTAATTGTTCAAAGACTAAACCTGCTGCCAATTTGTAGATGATTAAAATGTGTGTCCTTAAACTGGAAAAGATTGTAGAAATAGAAAATATACTGGAGTGGGGGATACACTGGGAGAATACGTGTCTCAAAAATTTTCCAGTTGTATTACTTGTTATATGACAACATACATAATATCAAAAGCTATTTAGAAAAATAAACATAAATTTGTTAGCATCCTGTGCTTCCAGAGTCCATTTCTTGAGCTTATCTCTAAACTGTGTAGGTCTGCTTTTTATTTGACAGTTTATGGTCTGATCAGATCAAGCAAAAGTATGTAACTTTCAACATTAGAAAACAAATTTTCCAGAAAAGGTACCTACCATGATTATATTAGCAAATACGTAAACTATCCCACCAACTTCATCAAATATCTTTCTCTATAGATCTTTTATATTTTTCTCATTACCTTGTAATTCTTACTTATATTTTATAGATAGAATAAACCTTTTATAGCTATAACTTTCCACTGCTGTAATTTTGTTTGGATTTTCTTTTTTAAATCTTGTTTGAATTTCTATATAATTTTAAGAAGAAACATAGGGCTCTCAACTTAAAAAAAGCTTTATTAATAGAATAAAAAGTTAAGTAGTCTCAACATATATGTGATTAATAAGCATATAACCCTATTTATATTTTCATTGGCCACTTCAAATATGATGGTTAAAAATAAGTGAAATATTTTCAAAATAATTAATATAGCAGCATGCAGAGAATATAATAGATATACAAGGGTGTGTTATTGGTATACGTTATCTACCTTAAATAAATATTGTATTCTGAAATCTTGATACTGTGGCAGGGGCTCTCCTCTTCTCACTTTTTTTCCTCGTTCAAACTTTTTTTGAGGTAATATGATTTAAACACTATATACATTTTAGGTATACAGTTGCACATTTAGTAACTATGCACATCATATCAGGACCATCAACTAAGTCTAGTTTTCAATACAATTAGCTCCTAAAACCTTCTCTTCTATTTCCATTTATTTCCAAACTTCTATGCTTCTGGTAAATGACCAACTATCAGACTCTAAGGATTTGTTGGATATTTTTGTTTCTTTATCTTTATTGTATGAGTAAAATCATATGATCTCTATGTCTTTCTCTGGCTTACTTTACTTAAAATAACTGCTTTTAAGTTTCATGCATGTTGTCACAAAGGATAAGGTTTCAAATTTTAATAGCTTACCTATTTAATACTGTACATATGATTATGCAGTAGTTTAACTTTTTAAGGAACTGTCATATTGTTTCCCATTGTGAATATGCCAAGTTACATTCCTACCAACAGCATATAAGGATTTCTACTTCATATCCTTGTAAATATTTCCATGCATTTTATAATACTCACTCTAATATATATGGGTAGAACCTGAATATAATATTAAGGTGCATTTCATAATAGGAAACAACAAAGTATATATTTCATATATCTCTTGATTACATCTATGTCTTCTATAGTGAAATGCATATTTATATTTTTGATAATTCCTGTGATACATAAATTCTATCACTGAACTACATCCCTGGTTCTCTCTTACCATTTAAAAATGGTTTTGTAATTTGTTGTTGCTGTTGAGTGTATGAGATGTTTAAATATGTTGGAGACTAGTTCTTATTTGAGATATTGACTGAAAATATCTTATATCAATGCACTATATTGCTCTTTTATTTTAACAATGTTTTATTTTACTTTGTAGAACATTTTAATTTGATGTAGTCATCATCTATTTCCCTTTTGTTTCCTTTGCATAGGAGCTGACTTTACAAAGATATCACCAGAGACAATATTAAAATGCTTATATTGTACTTATTTTCTATGTCACATGTGTCGCATGCATTGGTATAAATTTTAAATTCTAGAGCTTTACTATATTTGATTTAATTTTGTGTAAAGTATAAAATATTCATCAAATTTCATCTTTTACAAATAGTTGTTCAGGTTTTACAATACTATACTTTAAAAAGAATTTTATAATCATGGTCATTTGTTGCTTATTCATGTATTGGATTATTTCTAGACTCAATTATTTTCCAATTATCTGTGTCTAAATATGTCCTATTTACCATGACATTTTTATTACTATAGCTTTAGACTATGTTTAAGACAGGAAGTATAAAACCAACATTTTTCTAGGTCTTATATAAGACAAACAAATGCTTTTGATATTTCATGTTGTATGTATAAAATATGTTATTTAGTCTTGATAGAGTTACCATTAAATGTGCATATTCCTTTTTGCAAAATTGCTAAATTATCTATTTTTATGATACATGAGCATAGAACACAATTTTGTCTTCAATTTATTTCAACAATTTCTTACATAGCTGTGCTTCATCTAGGTCTTGTACTTTTGTGGTGATATTCCTTGTTATTTTATCATTTTTATGCTATTTTAAATGCCATTATTTTCTTAGTTTTTTTCTTTCCAGTTTAT
Source organism: Crocidura indochinensis (assembly GCA_004027635.1). Taxonomy (NCBI): domain Eukaryota; kingdom Metazoa; phylum Chordata; class Mammalia; order Eulipotyphla; family Soricidae; genus Crocidura; species Crocidura indochinensis. The sequence continues at coordinate 37,509 of PVKC010000739.1, forward strand.
TTTGCAGAGAAATGCAATGTTTTTGGCTTTGCAAATTAGAATGCTTCATTTTTTTTCAAAAAGGAATAATTAATATTGCAAAGCTCAAGTTTCTTCAACTGTCACTACCATTTTATAAAGATATATGTTTAAAAAACAACAAAAAATGTTGGGAGCTCATAATGAGGGTCAGTTCCTTTAATTAAATAAACTTGGTTAGTTAAAGATTTATGATGCTATACAGTTTCTGATTTTAGAGAGACTGCCAATGAAAAGTGTCAGCACTGGCTTTGTAATGGCATTTGGGAACCAAACTGGCTAAAATATATTTTCTATATTTTCTTAAGAGCAGATTCAGATGCATATTCAGCAGTTTATTGATTTTTGTTGTTCTAATTGTTGTTATTTTAGGTAAGATCTAGTGGTGCTCAGAGATTATTTTGGATCAAGAAAACATATTTTGGGATTATTTTCCAAAAACACAAAAAAATACAAATTCGGGTTATAGAAATTATTTATGAAATTTGAATATTTTTCCAAAGTAAGCAGAAATTATAAAAAAACAGTTTGTATAGATTTTTTAATACACCTCATTGAGCTTAGGTCTTATCCTGATCATGCAGACAGGTATCACTCCTCACAGGCATGAGTGATCATATGTGGTATTAGGGATAAAAATCAGTCAGCTGCATTCAAGTCAAGGGCCTACCTACTGTACTATCACTTCCATTCTGTATAGGTGTTTCTAAAGGTGAATTTTAGGGAGTAGTCCCAGAAATCATTATTAGTTCTGTGCTCAGGGATTACTTCTGATAGTTCTATATGGGGAATATATGCAGTGGTAGGAAGTGAAGCAGGGTTGACCATAAAGTAAATGCCTGTAAGCCCTGAAAAATCTCTCCAGACTCATAAAAATGAAATTAAAAAAAAAATCAAGTATAAATATAAAACATTAAATAAAGTAAATATTAATTTGATTAATGTGAAAACTAATAAATATCTGAAAGATTCTAATGCTATTAAAATATCAAGAACCTAAATAAAACATGGATTGAATTACTGTAACTCATAAAAGCATATAGAATTTATATTAAAATAAAAATATATATTTACATAAAAACAGATACATGTATAAATAGTGGAATAGACTAGAGTTTTCATAATAAATACTTACTATATAATTAATATTATACATTTATTAAATAACCCATAATGCTTGTAGGACCTCTAGAATCCAAGATTACTCTTCAAAAAACAATACTTCATTTATAATTAATCTTTTTATTTATGTATTTATATTTTATATTATGGGTCACACCCAGTTGTGCTCATGAGTCATTGTTGGGTATGTTCAGGCATTGGTGAACCTGTGGTACCAGGGATTAAATTCAGATCTTCCACATGCAAGACAAGTGCCTTAATCCTTGTAATATATCACTGCCCGTTAAAATTAATATTTATGGGACTGGAGCAGTGGCACATGTGGTAAGGGGTCTGCCTTGCTCATGCTAGCATAGGAGGGACCTCAGTTTGATCCTCCGTAGTGACATATGGTCCCCCAAGCCAAGAGCGATTTCTGAGTGCATAGCCAGGAATAACCCCTGAGTGTCACAGGGAGTGACCCCAAAACAAAGACAAAAACAAAAAATGATATTAATATTGAGAAACTGATATATATCAATGTAAAAAACTAAAAAATTGGATTTTTATTTTATACAAAAATTAAGTCAAGGGACCCAACTGGAGGCTCAGTGGCAGAGTGTTTGCCTTGCATGTGGCTGACTTAGGATAGACCAAGGTTTCATCCACCGGTGTCCCATATGGTCTCCCAAGCCAGGAATGATTTCTGAGCACATACCCGTGAGTAACCCCTGAGTGTCACCAGGTGTGCCACCTCCTCCCCCCCAAAGAAAAAACTAAAAAAAATTTTTTTAAGTCAAGTTTGATTAAAGACTTAAGTCTTAAATACCATGAAGTGACACTTAAAGCTCTCAGGGGATAAAACAAACAGGAGAAAATAAACTTGTCATCAGTCTTGAAAATCTTTTTATTTATAAATACAACAAAAGCCAAAATAAACAAGTGGGATTATATAAATATAAAAACATTTCAGCACAGCAATCATACAGCATTAATAAAATTAAAAGTAATGTATGGAATGGGGAAAAAACAGTTTGTCTCTGCATTATCTCTATGCACAGCTGTCAGTGCAAAGTGAGGCCCTTCCAAAAAATGATTAAAAATATAAACAAAAATTTCTGGTGAGATGAGAAGAAAAAATACAAAATAGATGGTCAGTGGGACTAAACCCTGGTAAAACCTTCTAAAATGGGGATTCTCAAAAAAGTAAAGCTACAATTGCGATATGTTATCATCCAAGCCAACTCATGGTTACATAAACAAAAACAAAAATAAGCAGAAGAAACATTGAAACATTTTGAGGAGCTATCTATACTCTTGTGTTCAATGTCACTACTCAAAGTAGCCAGAGCATATACATGAACTAAATTTGATCATGAATTAATAATAATAAATACATTATTAAACTATGATGTAGACATAAACACTCACATATATGTATATATACATATATACATACGTATATGCATATATGTATAAATAATATTAAACCTCAAACAACTTTGCTAAGAAAACACATTTTAAGCATTCCATCAAAAAGTAAAAATAAAATAAGTATGTGAAATAATGGTTTGAGTGATAAACTTTATTAGAAGAATCATTAGATATATTTGATATACATAATATAATCTCACATGGGATGTTTTAAATATATTACTGATACTATTTATGAATGCACCACAATAAAAATAGAAAATAAAGTTGAAATATGATGTCACACAAAGATGCTATAGTAATATCTCATTTTAAGCATGTATTTAATTGATACTAATATATCTTATTTATATGAAAAACAATACACAGCAAAATTTATAATAGAAGTAACATATAAAGGAGAGAAAAATCTTAGTAGTGTTCTACTTGAATATTTCAAATTATTCTTTGTACATTTTCTAGTTTACAAATTTCATGATAAATAAACCATATAATTAAATGTCTAAAGTGATAAAATAACTGGGACTGGAGAGTAGTACAGAAACTAATGAGCTTGCATGTGGCTCATGCAGGTTAGAGTCTCAGCACCCTGTATGGTCCCTCTAACCTGCCTGAAGTGATCCTTGAGTTCAGAAGGATCTTTGAGCCAGGAGAAAGCCTTGAGCACAGCTCAGGGCCCCCAAACAGCAAAACAACAAACTCTAAATAACTGTTTATTAATATTCCAACAGAAATATATTGTAAAATTTCTCCTTAGCTGATATTACTTACATTTAAATCAAAGAAAAGTATGGGGCCAGAGCGATAGCACAGGTAGAATGTTTTCCTTGCATGCAACCTACCCTAGATTCACATGGGACAGGCTGGGGTTTAATCCCCAACATTTCATATCCTCCCCAGAGCCTGCCAAGAGCAATTTCTGAGCACAGAAGCAGAATAACCCCCCAAGTATTGCCCAGGTGGCCCAAAAATTCTCTAAAAACCCATAAAGTAAAGAAAAATATTTATATATATATAATCATTATAACAAGTTAAATTGTTTTGCTAAGTATAGATTTATTAATGTAAAAATTTAATAAATGAAACTAGTTACATGTTCTTATATATGTAATCAGGGTAAGGAAACAACAGAGTACATATTCTTCTTTTAATATTTTATCATGTGCACATATTAAAAAATTAAAACACTATAATGAGTATGTCAGTATCCAATCCAAATAGCTAGGGATTATTTAAATTTTAGCAGGCAGTTCCCCCATGCAAGTTAGTTTGGCACTTCTATTGGTAAGAGCAACCTGGCATGCAAGTTAATGGAACCCTGCCAGTTTTCAGAAATATTCTGCCCCATCCAAGTCCATTCCTCTGCTCAAAATAGAGAAAGAACCTTTAGGGATGTCACATCAGTTGGTGTGTTTCCTCTGGCTTCCAGCTTTCAGGAGACTGCAGGGATTACTCAGCTCAGCTTTGTCCAAGACAGAGTCCATCCAACACAGCTGAGGGGGTTTTCCTGTTCAATATTCTGTCCCAGTCATTTAAACCAGGATAAAAGCCAGCTCTCTGCGCCAGCAGAAACTGGGAATTATTCCCATTGCTATATTGGATATTTCTCTACTCCACTCATACTCTTTCATTTTCCTGTAGGGGAACATCCTAATATAGAACAATCTCCTTCCTTTACGCATTTTCTCCCAACTGCCAAAAGGTCCTCCTTCATTAATTGTCCCTTATCCATGGCAAGATTTATCATTAAGACCAAATAACATTAATATAAAACTGTGAGTCTTTTGCTAGTTAGGAAAATAAATCTAAACCCTGAAACCATGTGTGGGGATGGAGGACAGAGAATAATTAACTGAATTTGTATTCTGCTCCCTATCTGATTTCTGTTTTGTTCACTGTCTTTGCAGTGTTCGGAATCTAGTACAGGGGCATATAAGGCATTTAAGGAATGCATTCTACCATGGAGTCACTTCCCTAGCATATTAAGATCCTCTTAGGGAGATTGTATTTCACTTTCTCACTGACAAAGTCTTCAAGGAAAAAGAATAACAACACTCTAAGACATCTGTACTTCTAAACCCCAGAGAAAATGTTGAAAAGTTAACTGACTAGATGCTGAATCAGATAATTGTACAATAGCAAAAGTTCAGATCTAAGTGTAATAGGTTCAGATAGACCAAGTTAGGACAAGATACCCTGAAAGATAAAAGTTCACTATATCAAGAGGACATGGACTTGTAATAGGATAAAATGGAGTTCTAGTTAGGCCAAAGCAATCACTGAAACTTTGGGTGTTTGATAATCTTCAGTACACATTTCTATGGCCCCTGAGCAATTGGAGACAAATTATGCCTCCATGTCTCTCCATCTCTTCTTTCTTTATAAAGAATTTATGACTCTTTGAGAATAGAGTCTATGGTTCACTTAGGCTTCAGATATAGATGTACACTGTGAGTGCAGAACAATTTAGGTCTACACACTAAAATTTTCAATGACATTAAAGCTTCCATAATCAAGGTAAAAAATAAAGACAAGATATAAAGATGCATTAAAGTGAGTAAAGTGAGTTGTTAGAGAGATTGGAGAGAAATTGGAATGGACAGAAGTGGGTTTATGATGAAAGTAATGAAACAACTTCCAAATCTCTGCTTCCATGAGAATGTTCCCAGAACTTTGGAAGAGACCTGACATTATGTTTATTTAGTCATATGCTCTGTGATGATTTTCAAATGTAATAAATATATCTTCCAGTATCAAGATGTAAGTTAAAAATTTTGCTTTTTGTTGTTTAGGTCACACCCAGAAGTATTTAGGGGTTATTTCTGGCTCTGCACTTAGAAATTACACCTGAGATGCTTAGGAGACCATATGGAATGTCAGGGATTGAACCTAGGTCAGCCACATGCAAGGTTAACACTCTACCTGCTGTGGTATCACTCTGGCCCATACAATTATTTTTAATATTTCAATTAAATTGGTAAAAAAAATTACCAACTTCTATTTTACTGTACTATGAATGATACCTTTTCTTTATAATTAAATATTAAATTAAATGACTAAGGAATAAAAAAGTAAGATATTGTTTTAGACACAGTGTTTAGAATAAGAAAATGCAATAATACTGAATGATTAGATCAATAGACATTATTCAGATAGAAAATTGTAACTTGTAACTTTTTTCCCAAATCATCTCAAAATGGTGCTTAATATTTTTTTTAAAAAAAAGGAGATTTCAAATATAGCAGACTGGCTCTTACACTGCTTGACAACTGAATTAATGACAAAGAGGGAATCATAAAATATTAAATTAAAATTTGTAATAGGCAGAATTTATATTATTTTCTACTATAGAGGAAAATCATTTATGAATATATGGATATATGACTTGACTCAAAATTTGCACAGCACTGTCTCTCATCATGCTCCTTTTAATGTCTTAATATCATATGGTTGTTCTCTTGCAGATTGTTTCTATATATTATTCTCAACCCAGAGATGATTCTCTTCTCCAATTTAGCCAACAATATCAGAGATAAAGACCAGAATTAACTTTCCTATAACCCAATAACAATCTAGTAAGTAAATATCCTAATTCTGCTCATAGATTTCAAAATTCTAATGTATATTCTTCTCAGGGCTTGAAGCATGACTGTTCTCCTTCACTCCCACATCTCGAACACACTTATGTCCTCATTACATTGCTCACACTCCCTGCTTGAATTGCCTCACAGTCTCTCAAGGAAAATTTTCCATGAAACACAATAACTTTTGAGTCACACCAAACCCAAGAAAAAAATACTAAGTACTGGTTTCCAGACTATAGATTCCCTATACTATAACTAGAAAATTAAGAGCAGAATTCTCTCCCTAAGTATAATACAATCTCAATTGTGAAATCAAGATTTTTAAAAATTGCCTCTTTGGATTTTCATTCTTTATAGTTCATAAACAGATGAGATTTTTCTCTACGAATGTGGGACTTATTGAAAATATACTTCCTCTACTTCTAAGATGAGCCTGGCAATTCTCTTCAAGGTAGAGGGACTTTTTCTGTACCTCAATATTTATTTGGAAGATATTTCTAAATATCATAAGTTTCCCAGATTAATTCTCAGGACTGAATTTCTGAATAAAATTTTTCACACTTTTATTTCCCTAGAGAATTTATCACTTCATCTAGTGTAAGTACCCTGACATGTCTGAGAACTTGTGGTGGGGGGCTCCCAAATAATTGAAGGGGCCAAAGGGCCAACTGTATTTATATTCAATCAACTGAGCTAGATGTTTTAATGCTAGAACCTTTGCTGCAGGGCTGCATATTAGGGTGTTCCTGACTAATCTCATAGTGCGTATAGTCCCAAAGGACTCAGAGGATCATGAGCTTCCAGGAATTGAATGCAGACTACATGAAAGTCATGTATCCCTGATTACTGAGCTGCTTTTCTTGTCCAAGCTAAAGTATCTTCTGAGCAGAAGTATATAACAATATGTATGATAGACATATATTGCAAGGTACTACTACACCAGTGACATTAAGAGAGAATGTCTATTCAAAGAGTCTATTTTGGCACATATTTAAGAGATATAGAGACATAAGAGATAAAGTGTAATTGAGCCTAGCAGAAACAATTAGATAATGAGAGATCTATGTGATAGGTTGAGCATGGCAACTAGTAATGGCTGCTGAAATCATGCATTGAACAATCTAGCAGTTGAGTTGTGACTCAGACTCCCTTTAATTTTCTTTTTCTTTCTTTCTTTTTTTTTTTTTTTGGTTTTTGGGCCACACCGAGTGATGCTCAGGCGACCTATGTGCACAGAAATCACTCCTGGTTTGGGGGACCATACGGGATACTGGGGGGGATCAAACCATGATCCATCCTAGGTTAGTGTGGGCAAGGCAGATGCCTTACTGCTTGCTCCACTGCTCTGACCCCTCTTCCTTTAAAATTTTAACCTTACTTTAATGTCATCATTAAAATAAAAAGTAAAAATATTAAAAATAAAAATAATCAATAGAATTTCAAAAATAAAAATACCAGAGCTACAATATAGGCTCAAATTGAGCTGAAAGAGAGTATTTTTCATTCCATATCATATAATTTTGTTGATCTGTCTTCCATCATAGCCTGTATTCTAGATTGTTCTGCTTTTGCTACCCACTAAATTACTAAGATTGCTTTTTGAGAGGTATTCCACAAATCTCTAAAAGCAGTCAGAGAAAAAAGGACTCTCACGTATTGCTGGTAATAATGTAGACTGGTCTAGCCTTTTTGGAAAACAATATGGATAGTACTTAAAAACTAGAAATTGAACCAGCAGTAGTGCTTCTGAGAATATAGCCTAGGGAATCAAAAAAGATAAAACAATGAAGAAAAGGCATCTTTACTCTTATGTTTATTACTGCATTACTCATGATAGCTTGACTCTGAAAACAAACCAAGAACTCAAGAACAAAACAAGAAAGAACCTGTGGTATACTTTTACACTGGAATACAATGCAGCTGTTAGGAAAAATGAAGTCATGAAAGTTGATTTTGGTTATGCATGTATGGATATAGAGAGTATTATGGCTGAGTGAAATAAATCAGAGGGAAAGGGATATATAGAATTTTTTGGCATATAAATAAAGAAGATAGGGCCAGAGAAATAGCATGGAAGTAAGGCATTTGCCTTGCATGCAGAAGGATGGTAGTTCAAATCCCTGTCCCCCATGCCTGCCAGGAGCGATTTCTGAGCCTAGAGCCAGGAGTAACCCCTGAGCACTGCAGGATGTGATCCAAAAACCAAAAAAAAAGAAAAAAAAAGATAGTATGGTAATAGTACCTAAAGACAATAGAAACAAGGGCCATAAGGATAGTTCTATGGAAAGAAGTTTCCCACAAAGAACAAGGGAATGCAGTTAGGGCAGATATGAGACCAACACTATGATAATGACAGTTGGAAATGATTATTATGGACAAGAATTGTGAGCTGAAAAAGGTAAAGTGATCTACATATTAGCCCTTCTTTAGCAATACTGCAATCAATAGTGTTTAAAAGGGGGGAAAGAGGAGTATATATAGAGAGTAAGAGATAGAGAGAGAAATGCCTACCAAAGAGGTAGGCAGGAGGATGGTAGGAGGGAAATTGGGTATATTGGTGGTGGGAAATGTACATTGATTAAGGGATGTATTTTGGACTTAAACCCAATCATGAACAACTTTTTAACTGTTCAAACGGTGATCCATTTAAAATTTATTAAGAATTTGCTAAATTTTATTTATTTATTTATTTATTTATTTATTTATTTTGATTTTTGGGTCACACCCGGCAGTGCTCAGGGGTTACTCCTGGCTCCATGCTCAGAAATTGCTCCTGGCAGGCACGGGGGACCATATGGGGCACCGGGATTCGAACTGATGACCTTTTGCTTGAAAGGCAAATGCCTTACGTCCATGCTATCTCCCGGGCCCCGCTAAATTTTATTTTAATAAAAGTTACATGCTTTGAAAAAGTAAAAGTAGCCCCAATGACCCTTCAAAAGGGAACATCTTAGCCCATCCTTCATTGTTCCCCAGTCTTAACTTTAATTCTACTTTTCTCTGCAACCTGTCTACTTCCTACATCTTGCTGCATATTACCAATTACATTATAATTCAACTTTTATTAATGTAGTCACTTGATTGTATCAAATTATATTTTGCCTTGACATATTAAAATGTTAATAAAAATCACAGCACCTAAAATAGAACTTCTAGGGTACTGGAAAGATAGTACAGAATATCTACACTTGCCTACTACATGACCAATCCAAGTTTGATTCCTGGCACCACATATGGTCCTCTTTATCTGCCTGATCTTAGAAAAAGGAGTAATATCTGAGAACTGCCAGGTGTGGCCCTAAAACAAAACAAGCAAGCAAAGAGCTTCTAGAATTTTTAAGTGATACATCTATTCTTTTCCCCTAAGTAATCCTACATTAATGTTAAATGTATCCTTGTTCTGATACCAAGTACTTTGGTACACTAGCTCTACCCCTTGATCCAGCAACTTCTTGAATTATCATGATTCCTCTCTATTATTCCTTCTTTGTTCTTAATGATTGGCCTCACTCTTTCAGATTTTGAAATACTAAACAACAAACTTATAGTATTAGAATGTAGGGGCTTTGGGGAGTGATTGTTGAACAGGCTACCGCCTTTATGAGTACAATGAGTGCTTCTTAGACAAGAAATACAATAAAGCTCTCTAGCCTCTAATACCACAAGAGAAAAAAATGAGATAGCAATGGCTACAAAGATGAGAGCCCCACCAGTACTTATTGAAACTGTTATCTTGATCTTGGACTCTCAATCTTACGAAATGTGGATTTCTGTGGTTTCTGAGTAACCCAATCTATTGTTTGCAATAGCAAGCTAAAGGTATTAAAACAATCCTATCAGTGTACAACTATGCTTTTGACTCTCTAACTTAAAGAGTAGAAAATGATCCTATGCTGACATTCTGTTAAGTCCATGTTCTCGATCCTCTGCAGAGGAACTCAACATTGATAGTGTTCTCAAGTCTTTTGAAACTTTATTTAGAATCACATTCTCAGTAAGATTTTTCCTCTCAAATATTCCAAACCTTCTGGATAAAACAAACTACTTTCCTGTTGTACCCCACGTCATGAAAATGAATTATTATTGGTGACATTGTGAGTTTTCTGTCTTTGTTTGACACTATTTTATTCTAGTCTCCATCTCCAAATAGCAGGAATAATATATCTTTATGCTCTTGAGTGCCTGACTTCATCTCTCAGAATGAGAAGTCGATCTCATTTGATGGAAATAATCAGGCATAGTATTACAGCTATGTATCTCTTTGGTTTCCTTCCTGGTGTAGTGAATCAAATGTCATATCTCAGTACTTAAAACTACTACATCTCCTGATCTATTATCTACTCAATAAACTGCTTATAGTCTATATCAGCATCCTGCAATTTATTTTTCTTCAAAGCATCAGAAAATAAACATTATAAGGTTTTCAGACAAAATAGTGTCATTTCAACTACCATGTTCTGTAATAATAATCTGAGCTCCAAGAAAATTTTATTCACCAAATATGACATATAAGAGTTAGTATAAAGGCCAGCTAATCATGGGCCAACTATACAAAAATTTTTTGGTTCACTGGACTGTAAATATATCTCATCTATAGAGTGCATGTCTTGCATGTGTTATGTACTATAAAATATACCAACAAAATGAATCCAAGAAACATATGTTGCTATTGCTTTTATGGATATATTTATATAAAAATAGTGCACAAAAACCGAATATTAAGAATAACAAAAATAAAAGGAACAAAGCATAACAAAAAAAAAAGAATATTGGTCTAGTTCTTTGTTGCTTAGTTATGGAGGTTTAGTCCTATACTAAAGGTCCCTTGGTCCTTTCCAAGAGAAGGTCTAACCCATCACCCTTTTTCATTAAATATTCTTCAAATTACTGTCAGTTTACAACATAAAAATTATGTCAGAAGGATAATTAGAATTAACAGTGAAAATAAAATAAATTAAATTAAGGACTCCTAATTTTAACTTCAGTTAAATAATAATAATATAGTTTCTTGGCCCCTCCAAGGAAAGTCTTTTGGGCTTTTCTTCTTCCAACATATTTTTTTCAGGTCATGTTTTATTGCTATTATTAAGTTCAATTTATAGGTTTCTCTGTTTCAAGATTAGTAAGTTCATCTTTTTCCAATTCTTTATTTTACCTGACAAAGGGTGGGGGGTGATAAAAATTAAGGTCTGCAATCCACTTTGGTCAAAATAAACATTATTAATTAAGAAAAAAAGCTCTTCGAGACAAAAAAAAATTAAGGTCTTCAAATGTTAAACAAGACTGTGGATTTTATGTCCATTTAATTTATAAATGCTACATAATATTTGTATGATGCTTCTTTTTTGTTTTTGCTTTTTGTGTTTTTATTTTGTATGATGCTTCTTAATGTACCCACAGCTATAACAACATAATCTTCCATTTGCATATTTAAAAGTTACTCATTTTAAAATTTATTTTTATAATATATTTATATAAGTACCATGATTACAAGCTTGTTTGTAGTTGGGTTTCAGTTATTAAAAGGAACACCCCCTTCACCAGTGCAACCTTCCCACCACCAATGCCCCCGATTCAACCTTCCCCATCCCCTGCCTGTATTCGAGACAGTAGAGATGAGTGGTGAGTCTGGCATGTTATTTTTGAAAGACAAACTCTTGGAGAAAAAGAGTGTAGTTCTTTACCATTTCTCTTTGCAGGTTTTAACTAGGATATTTATACATACATACATACATACATACATACATACATACATACATTCATTCATACACACACATTTGTCATGACAAATTTCTTTCCTAGGCATATAGACCTATACTAGATAAGCAATCTTCTGTATGTTTATGTTCACACAATGTTACCATGGGGGTAATTTAAATGCAAATTAGAAGCTACCCAAAGAGAATTTAATTTTGCTGTGATAAAAGGAGGTCACTGGAAGTAGTCATTTTTCCAGGATAAGAATATCTTCTAAATAAGAAATTATGCTGATATTTTAGCTAATGCCAACTTTATTTTTCACAAAAAAAGCAGTTTATTTTATTTTTCTTATTAAAAGATTCTTTCAAGGTATTTTACAGTAGTAATTTTTCTATAAAGATGAAAGCTATCAAACTGGTTATAAAACTATGTAGTAATTTAATAGTACATTTTGATGACACAACAAAAATTATTTAAATAAGGTAGGGGTAGTAGTTAATTGTGTGAATTTAATATATCATAATGAAATTAGAATTTAAGTGCTACCTGAATGGATACCTAACAACTATTAAGGCAGATTTTTGATGTACTTGAAATAATTCTTTTTGTTTTCCTAAGCCAATATTTATTTTATTTTTTATATTCACTTTTTTCTTTAAGCTCCCATTGATATTGCTGCTTCTGCAACTATCAGGGGTCCCATACTTTGTAATGTCAAGGAACAGCAGACACAGTGAGCATAAATTGGCAAAATACTGGGCTCTCACTGGGTCCTGTCAGGCCAGTGGGAACTGTCTCATGACTGTTCCTGCCTCCTTATTATGATCTTTCTGTATATTCTGCCTTTAGCGCTCATAACACAGTGCTCAAGCAGGTTTAGAGTTGATGCTCTGAGATTTCTTACACTTTGGTGGAGGTGCTCCGTACAGTTGCTATATGCCAGAGATGAAACACTCTGCTGTGGCAACAGGAATCCCAAACAGCTAAGCCATCAGCTCCACTAGCTAAACCCAGCATATGTGGATTGCACCAGGAAAGGGCTTCATTCTTGCAAAAAAAAAAAAAAAAACTTTTGCCACTAAGACATATCTGGGCCTGATGATTATTTCTATTTGAATAAAATAGCCCCCCTAAATTGTAGACCTTATAATGAAAGGGAAGGTACAAGAACAAAACACATTGTAAGGCAAAGTTAGCACTGGTAATAAGAAGCTGTGGCTGCAGTTACAATCCTCTCTTAATGTGGAAAGAGGGAACAAGAAGAAAAGGCTGAAGAGTTTCTGAGAATGTGGGTACAAATATGCCTCAGCCAGGAACTGATTCTGCAGATTCCTAACTGGAAGTCATTTTCTGTCTGAGATACTGCTGCTGTAGTAAGTTAGGCAACACAATTACATATTACAGCAGAGAAATAATGTTTAAAGGATGGCACCCATGTACTGAAAAGTTTGACAATTTTTCATGTTTTTCTTGGAAATTATTTTCAAGGTTTTGTAGTAAACATAACTGTAATAAATTCAGCATTAAATGTGAGAAGATTGAAGTGTGTTTCTATATTTAAAGGGCTTATTTTCTCATTGGGAGAGCAAGAACCACAGTTAATTTGTTTTCAGTGAAAATTCTGGAGAAAAACAAAGGAAAGAGAAAGAGAGCGAGATGGGAAGAAGACAGAGACAGACAGAGAAACAGAAAGGACAAGTGAGAGAAATTAAGATAACACTTATAGGATAAGAATATTCTCCAGAGAAAAAAGTCATGCTGTCTACAATTTCATACATTTAATTAATTGTAGAACAAGTCATTCTCATTAAGACTCCATTTTAAATCTACTAGTCTGGAGAGTCAAAAGGGAATAATTACATGAATCCCCGACCTTGTCTCCTTGTTAAGAGCCTCAGAAACTTTTCCAAGGATATCTCAGAATTTTTACCACCAGGACTTTACCAGTGGTAAAGAGTCTTCTTATCACTATATGTTTGCTACCTTTATATACATATATTCATAAAAGTATCTATTGCAACACACTGCTTGTCTTTTTATCCTTCCACTGACTTTTACTATTGGTTTTAAAACTAAAGTTTTGGAAGTCAGTTTTCTAAACTATGGTTTCCATAGTGGTAAGGTCTTGTTTGAATTCTTTAAGTGCATTCTTAGAGCAACAACCAGAATCATTGTGAACTAAATCATGAACAAAAATCTGCCAGGAATTAGAATAGATAGTAGAATATATAGAGACTTGAAGATGGAGATAGGCAAGAGCTAGTGGAGGCTATTCGGATTTGGGTGGGAGGATTGCTGCAGGCTCAACATGAGTAGGAATTTGGGTACATTATCAATAACCACAGCCACCTTGCCATGGAGTTAAGGTGCCTTTTCTGTTCACTAGTGATACATGTGATGGTGAGTCACATGTATTTATTCACTGACATTCAATCTTGGTTGGAAGTTGAGATCAAGCTGACAGAATAGTTAGTAGAAGTCATCTCTATTCTCTGGAGCTTCCCTAGTGGCTGTCTGTGTCCTAGTTTTAAACCTATGCTAATGTTCCTCCAAAATAAGCAATTATTAGATACTGCACCATCAAAGCTGTACAGTAGTGAAGAGAGAGATAGCTAGTAGTGAAGAGAGATAGCATAGAGTAGGGCATTTGTTTTGCATGTGGCTGATCCATCATAGACCTTGGCTCCATCCTGGAATTCCATATGGTCCCCTGAGCCTGCCAGGAGTGATTTCTGAGCAGAGCCAGGAGTAACCCATGAGTGCCACCAGGTGTAACCTAAAAACCAGAGAGAGAGAGAGAGAGAGAGAGAGAGAGAGAGAGAGACAGAGAGAGAGAAGAGTGAGAGATAGAGAAAGAGAGAGAGAGGAGACTCTTACTTGAACCTCTTTTATAAATCTCTGTTAGGCAGTATCAACCTTCAATCTTCCTGAACTAATAACCTGCCAAGTCTTCTAAGACTTTCCCCTTTCAGGATAGAATTTCAAACTATTAATGTGATGGGGATTCAGTCAGCCAATATTACATAGACACAATAAATAAGGAGGTAAATATTGAAACCACATTTTTTTTCCTGTATCACTGCCAAATATTTTTGGCTTAAAGGTTAAATATATGCTTTGGGGCTAAACAAATCCTGGAATCAAGTGAAAACATCTTAAATACTTGTTCCAGAGAAATTATGCTCTTAGAATATAATATGGTAAAGAAACTAAAACATCTCAAATATTGAGACTAATAGTTTGCTTATCAAAGTACATGTCATGATCCTCCTTATTCTTCATGACCAAATTAATACAAAGATGCTAGGTCCTTAACTTCTGCTCAATTCTAACATTTTTCACCAAGCAGTATCATCCCCAAACTCCTATAGATATCCTTTATACTTTGGTCTTATAAAGTAGTTCTACAAACAAAGGTGGCAGTTTTAGTTTTTTTTCTTTTTTTTTTTTTTAGAAAAACTAAGATTTTGCTGAGGATTATATTGAAAAATCTTCTGCCAACAAAAGTAAAGCTAAACAAAATTTCTAGAAAAAGTTTGAAGGTCAAAATTTACTTTTACTTTTCCAAAATTCATATTAAATTAAATGAGAATAAAACTATAAATTTTATGTCTGATTTATGAACAGTTCTTAAAATAGATAATGCAATCTATTAATGGCTCAATAGTTCCAAATAAGCAATACAAATTTGATGTAAAGTTTTTAAATCTTTTTTTTGTTTGTTTTTTGTTTTTATTTTTTTGTTTTGGGTCACACCAGACAGGGCTCAGGGATTAATCCTGGCTCTAGGCTCAGAAATTACCCCTGGCAGGCACGGGGGGCCATATGGGATGTCGGGATTTGAACCACCGTCCTTCTGTATGTAAGGAAAAGGCCCTACCACCATACTATCTCTCCGGCCCAAACTTGATGTAACTTTACTGACTCATTAAGCACATATTTTCATTAATAGAAACTAAGGTGACAAAAATCAACCAGTTTTGTTATGTAAAAATAAATAATGGTTTTTATATTGCTTTCCAGTTTGGTTCAGTTCTAGTACTATATTTACAGGGCTATAACTTTAACAAGTAACTACTTTTGTATATTGCTTTTCTTCCCAAAGGCTTCCTTATTATTATATAGTTACTACAATAATCATCATCTAAATGAGTATGTAATAGTCTATTAATATGTATTTTTATTATCATCTAATCATTGTTTAGCTAACTATTATGGATGCCTTTTACATAAAAGGCTGTTTTATGGAAACACATTAATACACAATTACAAATGAAAACTTTTACTTATAAGTTAATTTCATAGAAATATTTACTAAACTTAATATCATCATCTACTTCCACTTTTTCCATGAATGCTGAATGGAATTAATAATATTTAAGAAAATATAGGTGCTGCTATTTAATTCCTGTAATAATATTCTGAAAAGAAATTGAACATATATTTCTTGATGAGATAGATATAAATCTCTATTTTAGGTTTCTGATTAATTAATAATCTCTGCAAAGAATTATATGACTAAATGTTTTATAATTATGATATTCTAGTCACTAGAATTGTTTTAGATGTAAAAAATTAAAACCAGCATTTAAAATACAACAATTGATAGGTCATAAAAAGACAGAATCATCACATATATACTAAAAAAATTTTTGCCAAATAGAATCTGTCTACAAGGATATTCAATTTCATCCTAGGTTTACAATTGACATGATGATGAACTGGAGGTACTTATGATTACTAAAGAAAGCAGTATTGTTTAAAGCAATTATTTTTTCTAACAAAATTTATCCTTGAAGAAAATGCCAAATGCCAATTAAAATTCAAAGTCATGTAAGTTGTTATTAAAGGAAAAATAGTTAAATATAAAATTTATTTTCAAAAATAGAATAATAGGTGGATTGAAAAATAATGCCTATATAAATGTAAATCTTTATATACCAATCTATATTAAATCTAGAGCTCAATTGATATATTGGAAAGAGAAACAAATTATTACAACATCAGAGAGCGCTTCCAATAGATGGAGAAATTTACAGAACAAAAAGAACATCAGTGTGGAATAGAGTTAGTCTTGGACAACCCCCTATCCTTTCTAAAAGACTAGCCAATTAACTTCACTTCAACCTCCTGGAATAAGCCTATCAGATAACAGCTGGACTGATTCTTGAAAACATTTTGTACTTTCATTAAGAGAATATAAGATGAGAATTACCAGGGGTTACTACTGGCTCCATGCTCCAAAATTGCTCCTGGCAGGCACAGGGGACCATATGGGAAAACGGGATTCGAACCTATGATTTTTTAATGAAAGGCAAACGCCTTACCTCCACGCTATCTCTCCGGCCCCCCTTTTATTTTTTTTTTTTTGGTTTTTTTTTGGGGGGGGTCATACCCGGCAGTGCTCAGGGGTTACTCCTGGCTCCATGCTCAGAAATTGCTCCTGGCAGGCACGGGGGACCATATGGGGCACCGGGATTCAAACCGATGACCTTTTGCATGAAACGCAAATGCCTTGCCTCCGTGCTATCTCCCGTGGCCCCCCTTTTATTATTTTTAAGCATCTTATACCAGTCTCATTTTTATCTTGAGTGACTTAAGTGCTGACATGGAAAAGTCACTACATGCTCAAATCTCTAGATCCCTCATCTGATTATTTTCTATTGTAGATATCTCTCCCATGGTATTGAATAACACATGAAATGTCTTAATCACTTAGATATTAAATTTCAAGTATAATATCTTCCAAATATAACCTACTTTTCACATTGTTCAGTTATTATAATTCCACCTGCTTACCATCATAGAGATCTTTAAATATCTGCACCATTTCTAAATCTATGCTTCTTATAGTCACTAATATTCATATATAGCTTAGATAACACACAGTCCATTATTTTACTCAGTATCTTGAAAATAACTCCAAACTATATTTTCCCCATTTTTCTTACACAAACCTCCAGATTCTAATTTTGTAATAATTCAACTATTTGGAATCTCAGTGTCTACACATTAGCCATTCAGTGCTACTGAAGACTATCTGCAAAGTTCACATATTATTTACACAAAAAGCTAAAGATAATGGTGATAAGCTTTATCTTCAATAGGACCTGTTGGTCCAGCCATACTTGACAGTTTTCAGTTCCCAAATACAAGTATCTTTATGTCTCTAGTCACTGCACCTTGTCCTTGTAGTTCTCTTTGCCTTGTATCTAGTACATTCTTTTGTCTCCGCAGTCAGTTCTGCAGTCTGTTATTTGTTCCTTTATGACTGATTTCATAAGCCTTTTTGCTTGCTTATGTGCCCTTCAGGATTCTAAAATCATTGAAGAGAGGAACTATGTGTTCTTATTGAGCCTTTTGACTCAAGTATATATTTGATATATATAAAATAATAGGTAAAAAATTTCTGTTGTATGAATAGAAGAGATGATATAAAATATATCTTAACATGTGATTAAAAGATGATTATCTCCTTTTATTAACAAATATATGTATTTTATTTTTATAGATTACATTGACTCTGTAATATGGGTGAAATACATGATCTGAAGAAATAAAGTTAATAAAATTTTAGTGATGCTATAGTGTTGATTAAATATAAAATATATTGTATCCTGGTGTGGTGGAGTGAGGCCTTTCTTGGCTCAGCCTGGCACCTGTAGCCCCTTTGTAGGTTGCAGAGTGATGATGGAGAAATTCACACAGCAGTCAGATGAACTTTAGGAGAAATATAGCTTTATTACAAGGTCCTAACCGCTATATGCCACATGGCTTCTAAGCTAAGCAGCCTCTTTTCCGCTGCCTCCATATCTTAGCTCCTCTCTCTTCCCCTTACTTTCTCTCTACTCCTTATCCTCTTTCTACCCCTCTCCCAGCCTCTCTATTATCCTCTCTTCAAGATACCAATGCCCATCCCAGGTGTAGGCTGGTCTGATCATCCAGGTGAAATTAGCACATGGAATTGGGGGGGTAGCATTATGAAAATAATAAAATTAAATTTATATATTAATAAGAACTGAACAGTTCAAAAATTAAATAGCTAATACTGGTGAAATCTATCACTCTTTTTTGGGGGGTTGGGCTACACTGGTGACACTCAGGAATTACTCCTGGCTATGCATTCAGAAATCGCTCCTAGCTTGGGGGTCCATATGGGACCCCGGACACTGGGGATCAAATTGAAGTTCGTCCTGGGTCAGCCACGTGCAAGGCAAGTGCCCTACTGCTGCACTAATGCTCTGGCCTTGGAAATCTATCACTCTTAGGATGATTCAGAAAGTCAATTGTGAGCTAATACTCTAAAATTTGCACCCTAAATCTTTTTTACATAATCAGATTTTAAATTTAAATTATATACTTAAATACATTAAAGATTTGCACTTAAATCTATATATCAATATATGTGAATTTCTATGTAGTTTCTATGAACATATTCTATGAAGGTATTTATATACATTGACTGACATTGAGTAGTAGTCACAATTATTTTAGGAACCACTTTGGAATAAAAGGCAGGACACCCTGAGTCAAATCTGATCTGTAAATATGAACAAAGGTGAGATAGAGCCAGTAATTAAAATAAATTATCCTGCTGTGCAATATAAATGAGACAGGAAAACTTACCCAAATTACATTTCTAGGAATTAATTTCACAAACTTGAATGGATTTTTAAATGATTAGCTTTATTTACTTCTAAGTGAATAGATTATTCTAAAGGCAAGTGCATTGAAGTTTATTAAATAACACCTAAAGTCTTAAAGCACTAGAATTATAATCAACTTAGTAGTATTTTTAGCACAACAAAACAAAGTATATTCTTCATACAGTGAATATATATATTTTATTTGAGAATTCATTCTTATCGTTAGGTTTATTTGTTGACCTTTTTCACCTTTTGTAATGTTTCTTTTCAAGAGAGAACATTTTGTATACTTTTACGAATGTCAGCCAAACATAGTTTTTGTTTTTGGATGTCTTAAAATTATTTGCTTTGGTCAATATATGTATGAATAATTTGATTAAGATAAATTTGTCTGTGATAATTTTAAAATAATCACCTAATGAAAAGTTTTAATAATGTTAAAAGAGGGGTTGGAGCAATGACACAGTAATAGGGCATTTGCCTTGCATGTGGTCAACTCTGGAGGGACCTGGATTTAATCCCCAGTATCCCATATGGTCCCCTGAGCCTGCCTGAAGTGATTTTTGAGTCCAGAGTCAGGAGTAATTCCAGAGCACTGTTGGTGTGGTCCAGAAGCAAAATAAATAAATAAACAAACAAAAAACAAAAAGACAAACAAAAAATAACTAATAGAGGAATATGACTTTTAAAAATTGCAGTTATAGAAATAACTACACTGAGAACTACCATAATCATATTAATGAATGAAGAAACTGGAAAGCCTGTCTAGAGTACAGGTGGGGGTGGGATGGGATGGAGGGAGATTTGGGATATGGTGGTGGGAATGTTGCACTGGTGAAGGGGGGTGTTTTTTAAATGACTGAAACCTAAGCACAACCATATCTGTAATCAAGATGTTTAAATAAATTAAAAAATATATTTTAAAAATTCCTTATTCCATTCGATATATGCTGTAAATGAAAAAAAAATTGCAAACACTTCCCAAACAAGTATAACTTCTGGTATATATGGGAAAGAAGATAGTTGAGGAGTTAACACATTAGATTCTCATGGAGCTTTGAAGTGTTTTTTTTTTGTTTGTTTGTTCAATTTTTCTCAGTTTTGCATTGCCTGTCCTAGGCTACTATTGTGTTTATCACTTTTCTCAAAACTATTAATGCTTCATTTAAAAAAAAACTATGAGATTCTTAACTTAGCTATAATATCAAGCAAATAAAAAAGCATAGGAAAGATCTTTAAAAAAAACAGAAATTCTATTTTGGTAATGATAAAAGTCACCATAAAAGTATTTTAAAGAAATAGGAACCCGATGAGATAAAAAACCTTTGATTACAAATGAACCCTCTCATTTTTCATGTTACTTTACTGATACTCAAATATAAAATGAAATATTGTATAGCATATCAATATATTGTGGGATATTCTTAATTAGGAATAAAGAAATTGCTATAAGAAAAAGTAATCAAAGTTTAAAATGAATTATTGGCACATCTTTTTATAAATGTAATACATCATATATTTAAAACAGTCTATGTATGTAGAAATTTTTTGAAAGTCTATTTTTGGTTAGAGTAAAAATTTCTACTGAATCTGTAAATAAGATATTATATAATTTGCCATTTTAAACTGATTAAATATGCACTGTTCAATGTAGAATAAATGTGATGTTTTGTGAGTTATCTAGAAAGTTTTGAAAACTCTATGCCAGTATATTACATTCTAAATAAACAACAATAAAATAATTCAGTTTCTTATACTTAGCATGCATTTTTAAGATTGTTGAAAACTTTGCCTTTCATTTTCTCTCCAATGTTTATATTTTTCAAACAGAATGCAGTTCAAAAATATGATAATTCTATAGTATTTTTCATAATCACAATTGCATAAAGTCAATTCTATGTGATTCAATTTCTACCTTCAAATTTAGAAAGATTTATCTCATGGCTTAGAAGTCTCCCATATAACTTTCAAGATAACTTATCAGCTAAATCTCTTGAAATTTGAAAACATATAGAATACAAATCTCTAGGGTACACAACAAAATAAAACTCTTTAGCTTTATAAATTTTCATATCTGAAATATTTATAACATAGATACCTTAAATTAAAATTAAAAAATTTAGAGAGCAGATATATCTTCTTTCTCCAGGTTTCTGTTTTTTCTTTTATTTCCTGTTTGGATTTTGAATCAGTGATGCAATGTGAAAATTACCTTTTCTTAACAAATGTTTCCTCTAAAAGACTACATACTCAGGAACACTAGACGATAAGTGATTGATCAAACATCCAATGTTCAAATGGCATCTGGGATCAGTTTCTCTGTGAATGGCACATAATTCAAGAAAATATATGTGGAAGATGCTCTCAATATCAAATTTTATTGGATCACAGCAGTCCTTTCCTCTATGCTGAGGAGTCTATTTTGTTTCTAAGAAAAATACATTCCTCCTTTATCACTTTGGCACTTTCTTCTTTTTTAATAGGTTGCAGTCATACAGATATACACTGAATTTCTCTAGACAGGTAATAGAACTCTAGCAATGAAAAAGTGTTTGCAATATTCTCCACCCACATATCCCCTTGAATATATATATTGATCCAGAGGTGTGTCATCATGCCACAGAGGAACAACTTTCTTCATAGCTCTCATTTTAGTCTAGCTGAAACAGCAGTGAAACACAGCTAGTGTAGATTGAACACAACTTCTCTCTCCCTCCCTCAGCACCCCACCTACGCCTGCCCCCCAACCCCACACACACATCCTACCCATGCGTAAGAAGGAAGCACTTTTGAAAGCAAGGAAGGCAGTCTATGCCATTTGGATTTATTTTCCTTCCTTCTTTTTAAAATCTCTTTTATTTTTTAAGTGAAGCACTGTGACTCACAGTACTGTTAAGGAGAGTGCTTTGTTTAGACAATGTAATACCACACCCTTCACCAGAGTGTATATGTGTCTCCCTCCACTATTTACTATTTTTTAACATTATAACACTTTTTTGCTTTTCTTTTCCTAGTGTGTTTGGGGTGCTGATGGGGGGTGGGGGATGCACATGCAGCTCTTTTCATGGCTTACTTACTCTCTGTGCTCAGGCATGGTTTTTGGAAGGCCT